>NHTK01001151.1:0-10370 GCA_002938355.1 Panaeolus cyanescens
GGCTGTTCTACGTACTTAACCAAGTCCGTAGTGTAAGCCATAACAGGCCCTCGGCTGCAGGAACGATGGCTGTATCGGAACCTTTGAGGTAGGACATGAGTTGCTTGACCATTCAAGTATCAACTGACAAACGTACCGATCTCAGCAGCTGCTTTGCTACCTTCTGCGCCCTCGACAGCCTCGGAAGCACATGCATCAGTGTCTGCAAGGGAACGATTGAAGTGGTGAGTAACGAATGCACAAGGAGTGAACGGATCAGTACTCACCCTTGTCACTGCCCACAGTAGCAGAATCAGAAGCTTCCGGGGCACCGTCCTCCGCATCTTCACCAGCTGATCGAAACACGTTGAAGTCAGCCCCAGATGAATCACGAAACCCCTGGCACATACCTTCAATCCCAATCGCACGACGACAACCCGCCAGTAAATTGGGATGAACAACGCCGTTCATGTCCCAATGAGCGAGCTGATTTTTGCAGCGACACTCGTCTTCAGTGGTCATAGACTCTGGCCACTGAGTGCTCTGGCTGGCATCGATATCAGGAGGAGGTGGCGAAGAAGATGGAACGTAGAAAGAGCTGCTGTCTATCATTGGGGAGGTAAGTTTGGTCTCTACTCAAAGACTGGGTCTATACTTATGGCTCTTCCTTCGTCTTTGTTAGTTCTGATTATAGGTCAGGCCATTCCACAACGTACAGGATGAAGGGTAGCCTCCATACCCATCATCGCGTACCTCGTCGTTGCAACGTCTTTCGACCTAGTAATAAAATTTCGAGGTACTAGAAGGTTTTTTTCTCGTACCGGGATGATGCGGTCGCGCCTAACTGTCATTTTTATCTCTTTTTAGCGCCGCCGCGATTCAAAAGACAAAGGCCGATGTCTGGTTGGATGTTTCCGGTGAGCAAATAATTCATCTAACCCTGATAAAATGGAAAAAAATGACTTGATAATTGCATTTTTTGCTCCGCCGACTCATCTTCAAGACGTAAAAAGATGCCAACCATTCTCTTTTGGTATCATTTTTCTTTCGTTTGGAATGGACGCGTTGGCACCAAGAACCCGATTGGACACCAATTCCTCAACTGGGCGACGGGTTGAGTAAACGCAGAAGGCGGCAGAAAAACGAGAAAAAAAAAAAGAAGTCCTTGGTGGGTATTTAACCACTCATCGTGATTGCCTTGACCCCAGGCTCACATTGACATCCTCTCTACTTCAGCTTCTTGACTCTTTTTGACTATGGCTCCCAGGCAATCCAGCACCCGCGCAACGAAGAGCGCCTCTTCGAAGTCTGCGGCAGCAGATCCAGCCACCGAAGCCACCTCCACTGTTGTCCCAACCACTCCTGCAGCCGCAGCTGCTCCTACTCCCGTCCAACGCACCCGTGCCTCCGCTCCAACCACCCGCTCCATTAATTCGGGAGCGCGTCCTCAACGTACCAACACGGCTCCAGCTTCTGCCCATGTCAATACTGTTGCTCAACCTACGGAACGACCTCGGGCACCTCTTCAGTCCGTCAACACCAATCTTCCAGCTGTTGAACAACCCCGAGTTCGCCCTCGACCTATTAGTGCGTGCAATAATGGCACTGCTGGTGCCACAGCCCCGCCCGCTCCAACCCGTGCCCCGCCCGCTCCAACCCGTACCCCGCCCGCTCCAAATCCGGCCTCTGTTGCGCGCACCCAACCTTCTGCTCCAGCTCCAGCCTCCGTTGCCGTCACCTTGCAGCCTGCTCCAACCCCAGCCCTGCCTGCTCCGACCCCAGCTCCTGTTGCTGGCTCCTTAAATGCTTCACAACCGGCCGTCACTGGATTGAGTCCCGAGGAAGAATTGGAGCAGCTTCGGGCACGAATTCGCGCTCAAAACGGTAAGTGTACCTTGCTCAAAATAATATGTTTGCTTTGCTCATATAAATCTTCACAGAGGAGCTTCTTCAACTCCGAAGCGCAGGTGGCGCTCCTCCTCCTCCTCCTCCTCCAGGCGGCTCTACTTCCACCGTCTATGACAACGATGCGAGCATTCCACGACCTCGACCACTCCCTACGAATCTACAGGCAGCAATGGGCCTTCAGCGCGATCGGCAGCTTTACTTACGCTGCAGGGTACGTTCTCTTAGGCTTACGCTTTTTTTCTTGCTTATTGTATATGTGGCAGCGCATTGTTCGCAACTGTGCCAATAAGGTTGAGGAGGCTCACCGTTTGAATTGGCGCGACCAGCCCGACGAATTCATTATGAAAGTGAAAAATTTGGTATGTGTTATCTATTGATACCTATTGCTTCTTGGATCTTAATTATTTCTGCAGGCCAAAGCTAAGTGCCCTCATCTTGGCCGTTATCGCAATGGATGGGCCACCGAACTCCTTATGTCCACGACCCATAAAAACAAGCGCCGTTACAAACGTGTTCTGGAGCGCGATCCGGATGGGGATCTGAGGAAAGCGCAAGCTATTGCAAGGAAGGCCCGACGCGACTCGCAAGAGGCTGAAGAAGACGACTGCGATGGTGACGATGAAAGCAGTGGCAGTGATGACAATGGTAAGGGCGCTGATGTTGTTGCTGACACGAGGGAGGGAACGGCTAGCGCTCAGATGAATGCCATGGATGTTGATCTTGATAGTGGCTATGTCGCCGATGAAGAATTTGATTGTCAGGGCCCGTCGAACGGCATTGACAACACATCGGATCTCAGTGAGGATGACATGGGTACGTTCCCTACTTTTCATCATCCATTTGACTGACTTGTAGTCTATTACCAGATGATTTTTACGTCGATGATGCGCCATCGGTTCCTCGGACGCCAGGTTTAGACGAAGCTGTTTCTTTTGGTGAGGGCAATGAAGTAGAGGCTGGCGGTGAGAAGCTTGCAAATGTTGGAGCGGAGGAGGAAGAGGAGGAGGTGCCTGTCCCCAAGAAGAGGAAGCGCCAAGGTGGAAATAGGCGCAAGTAATTCCTCGTGTTGCTGCATCTCGATTTCACCCATTATACCCTGCAAAATAGTCACATCATCCGTCTCATTTTTCTCTCCCTGTCCTATGTGTTTTCGTGCTCCATCAATCGCTTTTTCTCCTTTTATAATCATTTAATACCCGCCCTATCAACCACTTTTCCCATCCCTGTCTTGTTCTATACGGCGCTTTTTCTCATTTTGTCATCATTTAATACCCGCGCCATCGGCCGCTTTTCCCATCCCTTTCCTGTTCTATAACGGCGGTTTTTCTCATTTTGTAATCATTTAATACCTGCGCCATCAACCACTTTTTCCTCGCTCTATACGACGCTTTTTCTCGTGTTTTATATTTGATACTCGCGCTATTCTCCAATTTTTTCTGTATATTTTTGTCGTTTTTTGTTGTTTTGAACCTCGCTTTTTCCGCCATACAAAGTCTTTAAAATCTGTCACATAGCTGCATAATAATACACCATTTTTGTGATTTTAAACGGCTGTGCGGAGTGAGAATTTCCTCCATTTCCACTTGCTAAAGTGGGAATTTGCGCATTCTGAGTGGGTTGGTATTTCCTACCCTCCGCAAATTCAGGCGGACAGGGGCCGGGATATTCAAATTTTTTGCCATTTTTTTCCCCGTGCAAGGTGCGTTTTTCCCTCTAAGGCCGATTTTTCTTACATTAATTTCCTCTATTTACTTACAGAAATTCCGTATTACTACGCGACAAAATCCTGCTCATCCATGCGGAAAATTCCTTCGATTTACACTCTTTCCTGACCATCTCCAAGTGAGAAAAACCGGACGTGATGTTGGGAAATTCCGCAGAGGAGGGTCGCTTTCTTAGGGCCACGTTTTCTCACCCCGCGAGGTGCACAGTGGTAGGATGCGTCCACCCAGACCATGATACCTCACCATCATTCCCCTCCACTCCCTCCGAGTCGTGCTCGTGTACTGGTTTTTTCCTCTCTCGTTATCTTTACCTTTGTCTTTGACCGCTCACTTCTCTCTGTTTCATATCACGCTATCATACATACAGCCTCCGCTTTTTGATTTCTCCTACTTCTCTTGTACGCCCATTGATCTGGCTTATTGGCGCATCAGGTCTTGATGTATACAGATACTGTGGTCGTGGTAACCGCCCTGGGAGGGACTATGCTTTACCACTCCATACATCCTCCTTGCACCTCGATACGGCAAACACAGTTGTCGGTCTTTGTCATTATACAATTATTTTTCTCTTTTACTATTTCAAGATACGTTTTCAATATACTTACACATGTTTTTCATCCTTTATATCTTAAACTAAGTCCAATGTCATCAAAAGTCCAATGGGGTTTCATTAATCACTTCACATTATTAACGAGGATTTCCGTTTAATTACAATCGAGATTTAGGCTTAGAAAATGCTTAAATAGGTCTCTCGGGCGTTTATCTATCATATGTATATATTGATATATGGGCGATACGGGTAGCCTAGACTTATTCCCGTCTCGTAGAATCACATGAACACCGTTTTAAACTCAATGAAGGACTCGGATGATCTTACAGCTTCATGCTGCTTCAACAACTTGTTCACTTCAGTCTTCCACTGTTCGTGATCACTCCCAATATCAGCCTTCTCATCATTATCGTCGAGCTCCACAACCATGAATTCTACACACGCGGCATTAATTGCCCCGTTTCTCCGTTTCTCAGTTATCACGTCAATGACTGGCGCTAAGGGGAGCTCAGGGATGTCTTCGACTGTGAATACGCGGAACAGATGAAGCTGGACTTTAAGTGAGAGCCGAGAAACAGTGTTGGGAGAAGGACAAGACAGGGTGCTGAGAATAGCACCTATCCACGAACAATGCGAATGGACGATTGTTGAAGCGTGATCGGGAGATTGAACTGGTACACCAACGAGATCGCCGGATATGACGAGATTGGTAAGGTTGCTCAGGCGTGAGAGATCAAAGTCTGGTGCTTCTTGGTATTCGACGTTTAGGTGCGTCCACGGGTGCATGTTGTACCGTGTTATAGCTATGAAATAATTGTGCGAGTCAGTTGTATTGTCGACAAGGATGGGTGTAGAGTATTACTAGTACGTACCTTCATGTGGAGCTGTGATTGATAGCTCTGAGAGTATCTCTGGATATGTGGCGTTTATGAGAGACTTTATGGTTTCTCTGCTTGCGTCTGGAGATTCGAGACGGAGTGTGGCGAGGTGTGAGAAGCTCACCAGGGCCGACGTTCCATTGGAAACGTCAGCTTGAAGGAGTTCAACGAGGTTGCTGAGTGTTTGGTAATCGTGCAGGCAGAAACTTTGGATGCGTAGGTACTCGGGGCGGATTTGTCTGGGTGGACGTGTAAGGGGCTCTGTCACTGGCACACGTTGCTTGGATAGGGAGATGATACTGAGCGATTTTAATTTGGGCAGATGTGTGAGAACCTTCGGCGGGAAGATTCTGGCAGCCGTGATGCTGACGGACAACAGAGAATTTCTGTTGCGTAAGAGGAGTTCGCGGATGGCGGTTCTGAGCCTTGGCGAGAACAAGGAGTAGTCGGGGAGGCTGGCGTGTAGTTTGGCGTTGAAGAAGAAAAATTTGACTTTTGAAAGAAGTGGGAGGATGTCGAGGATGGTTGGTTTATGCGGGAAGAGGGCCAGGTCCGGTGCTGATGGTGGTCGCAGTGTTGGTGTCATACGAAAGATGTGGACGTATGATGCAAGGTCGGGGTTGGTGGTGAGTGCCCACAGAAGCTGTTGAGCCCTATTGTCACCAGAGATGTCGCCGAGGGTGAATCGAACGGGTCCTGGGTCTGTCGAGGCACCCTTGTAACAGATTAGGGAAAGGTCGAGTTTTACAAATTCAAATAAGCGCTTTTGCATCTCGACTCGGAATGATTTTGAGGTTTGAGAGCATGCAGATATGGTTGCAACATCGCTTTGGGGTATGTGGGAGAAGACCTCTTCGATAAGGTCGAATGGAAGGTATTTGTGCTGATTCATTTGTTGGAAATGGTTGAGATGGTGGTAAATGAAGAGGTTGTCTTGGGATGTATGGTGACGGCGACAATCAGACGCTGTGGTTTATATAGCTGGACAGAGGGGCCAAATTCCACGACAAGGAGCAACGTGACTTGCATTGTTCATTCAATCACAATGGCTTTGCGCTCACTAGGGCAATTATGCCAGAAGGGCCCATTTCACATAATTGCAAGAACTAAATGCCCTCTATGTAATTAGCGTCGATGTAATGGAAATATCTCCGAGGCCTCATTGTTGCTGATCATGGTCCCGCTTTGTTTGACCCCTCCCTTATGTTATATAAGCTACAAAGCATGATTTCGATGCAATCCTACCACCATCTTCCAGTTGATCCTTTACAACAAATGCCTCGGGGCAAATTCCTTCCATTTGACCTTATCGAAGAGGTCTTCTCCCACATAGCCCAAAGCGATGTTGCAACCATATCCGCATGCTCCCAAACTTCCAAGTCATTTCGAGTCGAGATGCAGAAACGACTTTTCGAGGTCATAAAACTCGATTTCTCTCTCGTATCACACAGCCTGGGGGGGCCATCGCGTTTCAGATTCACCTTAGACGACGTTGATGGTGATAATAGGGCTCAACAGCTTGTAGAAGTACTCACTAGCAACCCAGACTTGGCATCGTATGTACGCATGCTCTGTATCATATCCAGCCAGAAGCCGGCTGCAGCACCAAGGGATGATTCAGGCACCTGGTCGCAAACGGCAACTATACTCGACCTCCTCTCACTTTTACCTAACCTTGAAGTGTTCTTATTTAAACCTGACTCGCACAGCATCCTACCCAACTACTCCCTATTCTCTCGAGCGCTCAAAAATGCCATCCGCCACCTCTTGTTACGCAACAGAAACACCATGGAATGTGTGGGCATCACCGCGGCAAGATACTTCTCGCCTAACGTTCTCGTGCATCTCCCAATGCTCAAAACGCTCAGTATCCTCTCCGTGTCTCAGCAATTTCGCTCGGGGCCCTTTTCCAACCCACCAGGAGTAATCCGCCCTATGCATCTACGAATCCACAGTTCTCAGCTGCGAGATTACGCTTCGCTTGACAACGTCGTTGACCTCCTAAAAATTGACTATGCCGAGGGAAAAGCAGCCCTTATGAGCTTCTCGCAGCTTCATACACTTTATCTTGATTCGGCAGACGCAACCAGGGAGGTAACGAAATTTCTGATCAACGCTACGAATCCCGAGGTGCTTTCTGAGGTACCAATAAGGGCTCCAAACGAAGGTATGTGCTCAATCCTCAACACCGTAATACTAGGTCACTTACCCCAATCTCATTTTGTAGCCATAACGATATACAACATGCAGCCCTGGAAGCATCTCAATGTCGAATACCAAGACGCGCCAGATTTTGATCTCTCACGACTTCAAAGACTCACCAATCTCTCCATGTTTGGAGGTCTCTATGGGGTACCGGTTGTATCTCCTGATCACGCGTCAACAATTGTTCATTCACATTGTCCCTGGATGGGGGCCATTCTCAGCACGCTACCCCCACGAGGATCAGCGTCTTCCAAACACGATGATAATTGCTCCGCAGCTCATGACGATATTAACAATGGGACTTGTCAACTCTCCCTTAAAGTCAAGATCTATCTTTTCAATGTGTTCGCAATGGAAGACCTCGTTGAGCTACCCTTGGCGCCGCTTATAGACGTGATCGTTGAGAAGCGCCGGAATGGGGCGCTGAGAGATGCGCTTGTGGAGTTTGTGGTTTTGCAGTGCGGACATGGTCATGATGATGACGAACAGTGGCATGCGGATGTGAGCGAGACGTTGAGGAAGAATGAAAGTGTGAAGTCGTCCGAGTCTTTTGTTGACTTTGCAATGGTTTTTGGGTGTACCGGGCCATAGCGGGGTTAGGATCATTGGCATGTGGTAGGCCTGGGACTGTACATACAGATTCTATGTCAAAATATTTTTCTTATTGAATTCAACGATTTTGGTACTATCACATATACAATAGGGGCGGTCAGATTCAAGTTAATGCATGATTCCAACATTCAGGAGAACTATGCTCGCCGTTGCTTGTTGAAAACCTCTCGGTTCTCACTTAGGTACATCATTGACGGCCTCGTCGACGACTTCTAACCATGCTTATAACAGGCTTGTCACTGGGTGAATCTTGCACTGGTTTCGCGCATTTGTGACCCTTGTGCTTCATGAATCTCTGATCGTTGCTTTTATTGCGACGCTAGAGCTCGCCTTTCCCCACGCCCTTCTCTGTGTATCACCACGGGTGTCTGAGTGAGCGCTGCGGAACATGCAATGTCGGACGATTGTGTTTTACTTTTTCGTTCCATATCCACCTTTTACGCCGGGCAATTAGAGCCTTTTCGCTGCTGAGGCCTGCAGTGAAGGGAGCGTGGTCGCAGATCGATGTCGCCATTTGCCGAGATGCCACGATCAATGTTTGGCTATGCTTGAATCCAAAGGTTGTTCCCAACGTTGATGATGCTTCCTCACCGTCACCTGCGTTCTACACTGACCATCTCTTCAACGACAAACACTGCTCCTACGCTCAATCATGGCCTCCCGTTGTTGACACTCTTCTTTCTTTTAATGCTGGGCTGGACCACCTCTGCCATCGTCGACTGAGTTGATCTGACTTCTTGCTCGTTGAATCATGTACTCTCATCACATAGGTTGACCCACCACTCTTTCCATGTAGTGCTCGTCTTCAAAGCGGGATTATGCTATTGTATTTCGGTTCTCCTCCAACAATCTATTCAGCGCTCTCAGCTGGCGGCTTTTTGTCTTTCCCCCATCATCTGATGGCACTGTTTCTCCACGGGTAGCGAATTCGCCTCTTCTAGGGACTACATGGGTGTTGCATTTTGTTGGTTCGTGAGCGCAACGGCCCAGAAATCGATTGAGATGCTGGTGAGCTGTTTCTTTTCATCTCTCTGTCGACTTGGGTATGCATCTACCTCCGAGGTGCTCTTCGAAAGTCGTCATCTCCTTCACATTCTCACACATCCCAATGCTCTTCCGAGTCCCTTTTGCCCCATTTCGTTCTCCCTATACTATCATTCATTTGCTTCCACGTCGATCAGCAAAACCCATTCAAACCCACGTACCCATCATTCCTTTCATCCCCACCCATCAAGGCCAACCCCTTTCCATGTTCCCCATTCCCAACCCCCTGCTCACACACGCAAGTCCATTCAACACACGTTCGCGACTGATATCGATCATACCTTTTCCCCTCTTACCCTTTCCACGTCCGTCAACAATGTAAACGCTGAGCAACATCTCTAGAACTCGCTTTTATCCAATCCTTGGTGAACGCCCCATCACTAGATTGACAGGATACTACTGCCTGGTTGAGCACAGATTATCGACGCGGGTATGCATCCATCTGCGGGAAACTTTGAACGCTTATATCACCAATTCTATCTCTTTCGACCCTTGAAATGCTGTGCGATGTACCCCTTCGGCTTGTCTGTCCGAGAGCTGAATCGCTCTCCGTCTTCATGAGCTTACTACGAGCGGCGATTTCACCTCTTCTGGGTATTCAAATTTGTCGGTGGCTGGGCGTAGCGGACAGCAGAGTTTAATTGACGCACTGGTGAGCTGCCTCTTTTCGCCAACACATTCTGTTTCGCGCGTTTAATTTTGAACGGCCGGTTCAACAAGGTAGTGGTCCCTATGCATTCATCTCTTACGTTGTTTGAAAGACTGTCACCATTCTAGGATGAACGTTTGCGTTGGGAACTGGCGTGGCGAGTAGTCATGATTCGTGTGTTTTCGTCGCCTTCAAGCTCTATCATTCAAGACTCGTCGTTCTCGCCTCTTCACTCTTGATTCATGTTCACTGTTTGCTTGACTGAGTTTACGAACGCCGACATCTAATCAAATAGCGCTCGATTCCCGCTTTTACCACTGATTGGGGATCTGTCGGTCACCGGTGGAACTTGGCTGTAGCTCTACGAGTGTGTGATTTAACGTGATTTTGGGACGGAAGGATCTGTACGTGGTTGCTCTTTTCCGCCATAGTCAGGGTTAAGTTCTATTTCCTATTCATTTTCGTCCAAACTAGCGAGCAAAGTCGTAAATTCGTCTTAGTTTACTATGTTATATGACTCGTTAACTATCTAGAAAACTATGATAGCCGTGACGTTTATACCAATACCAATATACATTCATCAACTCCACGTCTCACTTGCACGGTAGTTCACGGCTAACGCACGGCTTTGCACAGCTTTTATCTGTGCCCCCTTCCTGAGCTCCCCTTAGCGCTGATCACAGTCATCATACTACGCGAGAAACACCAGAAAGGGGCACTCCAAGACGCGTGAAGCTGTAATGTCGTGCGGATCCTTCATCGACTTTAAAATGGTGCAAAAGTCCGATGGCCTATGTTTAAACAGCGCCTTGGAATGGGCA
>NHTK01001153.1:0-13754 GCA_002938355.1 Panaeolus cyanescens
GGCCGAAATCTGAAAGTGGCCGAATCAGCGGTTGATGATAGTAAATACAACGCCCCTTGTTAAGCAATGCAAACGCATTGTTATAATTACAATTGTTGTTATGAAACTGACCCCAGTAGCTCGGCTACATATATAACGAGTTTTCAACCTGTCCCTGTGTCCTCAATCTCAACATCTTTCGCGCCGAGTCCTGAGCTTCTCCCTCGCGCTTCTTTCGAGATGCCTTCTATCAGTAATTACCCTAAAACGGACCCTTTGGAGGATATTGCCAAACGATTCGAGCAAACGAGTCTGGACTACCCGGGCCCAGGCCTCCTTAATGGTTGGGGTGTAGAAGACCTTAAGGATGCCACTAGAGCTATTTCGTCGAAAATATTTCTCAAGGACTTCGTGGCCATGAAAGCAATATGGGAGTACGAAGTGGTTATAACGTACGTACAATTCGAAATTATTCCATAAAGCTTTGTGCCACTGCAAACCTAACTTATGCCTTTCACAGATGCTATTACGATGCAAGTAGGTTATGGGGCGAGAAAAAACCTATACATGTGCTAGCACAGCAGATGTGTTGCCTCATTGACGGAGGTGGTCGATGGATTAACCGGTATATGGAGCTCAAGAGGGCTTCCGAAAACCCTCAGCACCCAGCTTTCGAACCGGGTATGTGGCTGATTATGCGTAATGATACCGAAGCTCACCCTTTTCATCAGGGCAATCTAAGGAATTGGGCATTTTTTTAATCATCGCCCAGAAATACGATAAACGATTCCATAGTCCTGTCCATGATCCTGATGGCTATATGGAAGCAGCATTAAGCTTATTGCGCCCACACTTTGCAGCCAAACGGCAAACCACTCCAGGAAGTGAACTCCGTTCTCCAAGACCTTCTTATCTTATGCGTCCAATAACGCTTCGACCACAATTTGACATGTCATATTTACGTGACAATATTGTGGACTGGGCCAAAAGGAGGAATAATAAACGTGGCTGAACAAGTGAGACTTTCGACTCGGATCGTCGGCCAAAGAAGCACTGGAAAGAATATACCCATACTAAGCACTTTTCGGAAGTATGAATACAGTTGTAGTTTTTATGATAAATTTCAATGGCTTCCATTTATACCAAATCCGTAATGTCCTTGAATTGATGTCTTCCGCTTTGGCATGGGCGTCTAAATAGGCGGCTGAGGCGCTCGATCGTTCAAGAGCTTTTGTATAGGGAAATGAATTAGGTCAGACGTTTTAATTGTGTACGTACTGAGGCTTTGGTATAAACAGTGGAGAGGTAGTTCTATAAATCGCGAGGGATGTCGTTTATCAAGCCTATCCAATTAAAGGGGGGGGTTTCGGATAATTCTAACCGAGCCTTTCGACGCCCAGTGAACCCAAGTGAACCCTGTACCTAGGCTACAAGCTTACATATGTTTTGGATGCACCACCGGGTCACCACACCGGCACAGCATAAAGGCCACATGTCCCAAATAAGTAAAGTAGGTCATGTCAAAATGTCAGATCAGCCCGCATTTCTCTACGTAAGATCTCGTCTATTTCAAGTTTGAAATGTCATTGACAGTGGCCTAGAAAAGCCTAGAAACGCTGTACTAACAGTTACCGCCCAGTTGTCATGGTCAGCGAAGGGGTCGAGGTCAAAGTAAGAAATAAGCAAATTTGCATCGAACCCTTATCAGGACCCTGGAGGTCTCACCAAGAACCTTGATCGGAAACCGGACAAAATTGGGGGTTTTGGGCACGATTTAGTTGATCAGAAACCGGACAAAATCAACATTTGGGCTCGAGTTAGTTGATCCAGAAAACGGACATCTGGGGGAGGGGGAGGGGGGACCGGCACCCAGCCAGACCAAAACCAGGCGCAACCGGACCTGTGACAGTGACACCTTCCATATTTGGTAAACAAAACCGGACATGCGTGACAATTTTGGCTGGGTTAGTTGACCAAAACCGGACATGACGTCATACCGAAACCGGACATTTCTTGGCGCCGCCGCCGAATTTTGGATCTAGGTTCTTGGTGAGACCTCCAGGGTCCTATCATAATTAGCAATCATGTAGTTCGTGGTTAGGAGACCTGAGCGAGTCCACAGTCGATTGGTCTTATTCGATCCCATCAAAGAACGGCGGAAGCTGTCATTGGGCAGCGGGAGGCGAGTCAGGCGACAGGGAAGCCACCAGTGAAGCCAGGNTGAGACCTCCAGGGTCCTCCCACCTATGGCATTAGTTTTTAGTGTATAAATTGGCCCTCTAAGGGTGGTTAAAGTGCTGGTAGTAATGCCCCTTAGAGGCTGGTGCTTTTTCGAAGTACTGCTAAATATAGATCTGGTAGCTTCATTTTCGCCGTTGTAGCTTCAGCTTGAAGCTACATCCCTTGGTTGGTGGGATGAAATGTTCTAAAAATAGATCACAGTTAATGGCCAGGTAGCTTCCCAGCATCCGATAAATCACTGGCTGTAGCTTCAAATTGCACAAATCGACTCTTGATATGATAGGGCAAAATGCCTTTAACAGGGGTGGGAGTTTGCCACATACAGCATCTGGCTTGACAAACTTAGCCGAGTCCCGACTGATCGGGAAACTACTTGTTCGAAACTGGCAACTTGAACTTATTGAACCGACTACCTCACTCCTTGCTCAGAGTGTCTGACAACTAGCAATTTCAACTTCATTATTCGACAAAGTTACCCACTCTCTTTCATGACATCCAAAGCGAGAGGAAAACAGCCTGCAACTTCAAATGGGCTGGGTGCCTCATTTACAAGCCCAAAGAAAAAGCGGCCGGGTAAGGTTCGCTCAGCATGGCCTGCTCTTGACCCTCAGGCGGAGGCAGCAAGACTCCAGAGGAATTACCAGATTCTAAAAGATAGTGTTTATGGCCCGTCAAGCAAATTCAGCAATGCGGAGAATTCAGAGAGTAGCAACTTGAAGGGAGAGCAGAGGGACTTGAAGGGAGAGCAGAGGGACGTCGGAGGGTTATCCATGGCTAATGAGGAAGAAGTACCTGGTAAAAGCAGTATGGAAAATACAGGGTATCAAGACTACCTAGGTGAGTTTAGTTTTGGTGATAGACTTCCACCGCTTATCTGCTACCACTTTAGACAATACTTCATACCCTTCGTACAGCGCAAAGGCCTCGGACACTATGACGGCCGACACCCATGATCAACCGAACACACAAAAAAAAAGGTTCAAACCCAACACAGAATCAAAACCAGAGAAGCGTCTCACCCCGGACAATGCAGACCAAAGGCGTCATGCGCGATGGGTTGCTCTTCTTCCCAACATTATGGACGACCTTCTATCATATCAGTCCAGGTCATTTGGCCAGGAGACTGAAGTCATCGCCTCCCAGGTAAAGCATGCTTGCCTCAAACCAGACTCAGGACAGACAATATGTATGCGGGTTAAGAGCGCTAAAATTCTCTGTCTGTATTTTGATCGTAAGTCTTGCTTTTTTTATTTTTTATTTTTACTTTTGCTTACAGTGTCGTTCTACTACTCGGATGTTTGCAGACTTCAAACATGTAGAGATCACAACGTGTGGCTGCCGCTCCATTCAACAGCTTCTGGTTGCCAATGGACTGTTCCCAACATCCCCGTCGCAGACAAGAATGGCAGTCTCAATCGACATGCTGAACTTTTATGGATCGCTATTCGAACGTTCATGTGACGCAGTAAATGCGCTGGCTCATGCTCTCAACTCATTCTATCTACAACGTGGATTTTATCTCTTAGACAAGAAGGTAAGCCAAATTCTATCTGTACTGCTTGATTAGCGCCCTTCTAATCATACTATCACAAGGGAAACAAATTCTCAGAGCCCTTCCGAAAGGGATTGGGCTACGCATCTCGATGGCTGCAAGTTCTCAAACTTCAGGTAGAAGATGCTCAAAAGGCAGCTGTTGAAAAAGCGGATCTAGAGGTCCAAAGAGCTCTCCGCATCAGTCAAGATAGCAGTGTTGTAGGCGAATCCATGGAGACAGGTGATGTTTGACAGAACAGTTTCTGAAATTAAACATTGGTCTGATTGTTTGTTAGAAATGACACCAACCATTGAGAAGCTTGCCCCATCCAAACCACAAGATTTGCCAGATCCAGTAACGGTTAACCATACCCAGTCATCTATCAAAACAGACGCAGATGTCTCTAACTCTGCATCAGAGCCATCTGGGTCGTCCCAGTCAGAGGTAGCTCGCAAGCTGTCCCAGCTTTGCCCAGCTTGCTTTGGACTTAAAAAATTTGGTCGACCCCTTGAAGAGTAAGCGCCATTCATGAAAATCAATACAGACTTCTCACCGTTTGCAGGGGGGGTGATTTTCACGTTGCTACTGATGGGAATTTTCACCACCGACATGCCACAAATGCCGGTGCTGGAATATCTTACCGCAAGCCGTTCCACATCATTCCAGCTGAGTTCGTGAACTCAGTTGGAGAGGAAATTGACCGCGCTCGTAAAAAGTTGCCAAAGACCGTTGAGAAGCCAAAGGTTCCTTCCTCAGCAGTAGACGAATGTGAGAAGTCGTATGAAGCTGCTAATGGTGATAAAAAAAAGGCAGCAGAGGGGAACAATAGATTTGATAGCTATGGTCTCATGTCTCTCGTTTGTCGACATGATATCCCTTTGTTTTTCGCCAATATTGATACGCCAGGAGAGCAACAAAAATATTCCATCGCCCTTGTACGTTGGCTCTTCAAGCTTATTCCCACCAATGCAACTGTCACTCTATTGTATGACATTGGATGCGTTTTGGACCGCAGCATTGAGCTGGTATGTTTTACTCTAAAGCTTTACTTTATCTAATCAGTGTTTTGCATCTAGTACGACATTTTGACTGAAGACATGGCATCAAGAACTCGCCTCACTACAACAGCAATGCATGCCTATGGTCACCAGTGGTCCTGTCAGCTGGTATACAACCCGCGTATGTGCGATGGTCTTGGGTTGACTGACGGCGAGGGAGTGGAGAGAAATTGGTCTAAGATGTATAAGGTCATTGGAATTGAACGCGTGTCATCTGTATGTTTCTCATTAGCACCACAATGATGTTCAAATAGCTGACCTGCTGCTGGTCAATAGGCTGCTGGACGTGAACTGATTCTTGAACAGCTTATATCCTCTATTGCCTTAGAGGCTCGTGAGGATCTTGGTGCCTGGATCAAGCGCAGAATTCGACATACCAATCAGGAGCATAAAGAGGCCACTGATCAGCTGAACGCAAGCGGGAAAAGCATCACCTATCTTCGCCAGCAGTGGGCTTTACAGAAAAAAGAGCAGTTATCTATCCAATCAAGTAAGCATGCTGCAGTAATCATATCCCTCTGTACTTACCTTTCTACTCAGCCCGCCCTGCTCAACTAAAGAATGAAATCGATTGCATCTTAACCCTTCAAGACGAAATAGAAAACCTGGAGTCTGTCTTAGGAGCCACCAAAGCCACACTTATGAAGGCCGGGAGACGACAAACACGGCGCGTTTTGGAAAGTCTGGAGTCTCAACACGAAACCCTTGTTGAAGAAGTTGGAGAGCTGTATGCGTCCCTCAAAATTCACCATGCCTATCCCCAGCTCAAAGGATTAGACGCTGACTTTACACGAACACTGCTCCTGGCTCATGATCTCAAAATCGACATTCGTCAGAGGGCTGTTCAGAGTTTTTTCGAATGGGAAAAGCTGGACTATGCTGTTGGAGGAAAAGGTCAAGCCCTGGGTAAGACGTCTCTTGTATCTTGGGTTTGATTTTCAAAGTTTGACCATTGATTGTCATCCAGGAACAAAGCTTCACCAAGCAACACGGAAATCAATATCGAAGCGCGCTCCAGCCCTTGTCCGGAGTATCCGGAAGTTCAACAGTTACTGTGAAACTCTCTGTCAACTGAAGCCAGGATCGTCTTCTATCCCTCTCCCCACACCACTACCAACCACTCTTGATGATTTGCGAAGTGACCCTACCTTGCACCAGGATGTTTGGATGGTACCCAATTCCACGACACAGACACAACCTTGGCTTGAAGATTCCAAAGTTCGAGAGGGAATACGTGCTATGATTAGAATTGATCGCTGCAATGAAGAGCGCTATCGCTTGGGTATTGAGAGCGACAATATGTGCCGATGGTTTGGACGAGAGCTTTTGGCTGCAGAAGTGGCCTTGAGAAATCCTCAAAGTACGTTATATTTTTTATGGCCAGACATAAAGTTGACTGTGTGCCATAGATGATTCTATAAAAATTCCTCTGACCCAGTATCGAGACCATATACTCCATTTAAAATCCCAATGGACTTCCGAGTTAGCGTCCGACTTAAGATATGAAAGCCATGTTACAGAGGCGTTGCGTCTTGCTACCAAACACTTTGGAATCAGCTTTAATCAACAAACTTCCTTGGGATCTGTCGTCACTGCAGATGTTGTGGAGTCTGAAGAATTGATGCAAATTGGGGACTTGCGGGAGAGTCTAGAGGCAGCCATTCAAGATGATAGAGATATGGTCCGTTCTGATACATTTGTCCTTGAGGATATTCTAGAGGATGGCACCAGTCAACTGTCAGATGGGTCTGATGGGCCTGATGGGCGAACTGGAGATGGCAAGGTCATTCTTTATCATGAATTAGTTCAGGTTTGGTCTCTCCTTCTTCTATAGTTGCTCTACTTGTTAATACTAATGGATTTCTTAGAACCTTCATGTCGATAAAATCCTGTTACAACAAGTCTCACTCTTTAACCCTGCCTCTTGTCACCCAGAATCATTGACAGTGGCCGCCTTGGATACTCGGCGACAGGGACGTGCTGTATTTGAAAAGCGAGAGCTTGAGATTTTGAGCTCTAAAACGGCAATGCTCAACGATGGATGCTTGAACGGGTGTGCTAGCCTTCTTCAAGAACTTCAAGCCGCCTCAATCTCTATCACCCATACAGCTTCCAGCACGCGCCCCCAAACTACTTGTGCTGTGTTCTCCACATTTGATCTTGTTGACATCAAATCCGAGGCTGACGATTTTAAGCTTTGGCGGAATGTGAAGCGTACGGAATACTGGGCGAAGGACACATGGATTCTCCCCATCCACCGACCAGAGGAAATGCATTGGGTGTTGTGCATCGCATATCCGGCTACAAAGCAGATGCATCTGTTTGATAGTATGGGATTTGATGCTACGAGCTGGAGACGTGACCTGAAGGTTCGTAGTATCACTATTTGCACCGTTCTTTTTAATGTTCTAACACAAAACTCTGCTCAGCACATATCAAATCTGTTTACAAGACTTGCTAATATATTAGACAGGTTTACAGATCATACAATGGAAACGTCAGCCATTGACTCCTGGACAGCATATCCTGCTGTGGTAAGCCCCTTTGTATCGAATTGAGCTTACTAGCCGCACTAACTAAAATGTGGATAGGGTCGTGTTCAGTTTAACAATTACGACTGCGGTTTATGGGTTCTTCTGTGGATTGCTGCTGCGCTTCGTGGATTCCACTCGGTAGGAGACGGGTTTCCAGAGTCTGTGATGACGAACTGGCGCAGCTATCTCTTGAATTTGATCTACTCCTCCACCAAAAAACTAGCCTGACTGTTGTTCATATACAGAGTTATCAATGTTAACCTCTAACAGGGCCTTAGTATCTCCAACGCTCAAGTATTGCCTTATCTGATGAGATATAATACCTGGAGAATCGTTCAATTCCTTGAGGCAAGTGGTAGCTTCTTTCATACTTCCGCTCATTCTTCAAACGTCATCCGTCCTTCCTCCCTTGTCCATTCCTTCCACGCACCCAGTACTTGGGATTTAAGCGTCAGATTTTACCTATCTTTCTCTTTAAATTCATTCCCCCAACTGCCCTCTGCTGCTCAACCCAGTATTTTGTTGCAATGTCTAAAGACTGCCAGCAAGATAATGTTTCACCTGATTTACAACGGTCTACTGCACTGCATTTTCAGTGCCAATTCCTTGAGGAAGCCGCACGCTATTTCTTTGTAGTTCAAACTCAAGGAGACACTATCAAAGCCCAATTCCTCAAACGTGTATGGCGTGTTTATATCGATCGATGGCCAACTGCCAGGACTATATATTGTGAAAAGGTATGACAAGCTCTCTACCTATTTTGGAACTTTGCTCATATAAGTCATGACTTCAGTGTCTCTCTCGTTATTTGCACAACCTTATAAATGCGATGTCAAGGAATGGCGAGCTCTCCAGTATTACAGTTGGTTCTAGACTCGCGGAGAAGTACCAGGATACTTGGGAAGACAGGTACGATGTTGAGTACGACCGTTTTGTCAGGGTATGTCTTTGACTTTCTGTATTTCTGCAACTTTCTTTCAATACTAACCATTGCCGCCTCTGTGACATAGGCCGATATGGATCGCAAGCTGTCTACAAAAGGATTCCAGAGCTCTGTGTTTGAGAACAGCCCATATACCGGCATGCTTGATGAACTTGAACATGATGAGCATGAAGACGCGGACGGCTTGTCAGGCTCGGATTTCAACGCCTCCCCTGGCCCCTCTACCTCCACTGCACGCACTTACATCAAGAAAAAGACAGCTAAACCTGCCAAACGTGTGTATGATGACTCTGAGGATGGAGACGACCATGACATTATTCCTGCTTCCAAGAGTAGCCGTATTGGAAGTTAGATTTTTTTGAAGTAATTCTGTATGTATTCAATCTTTAAAATGCATTCTTGTTGTTTCTGTTTAGCAAATACAAATTTTCTGGATTGTTAAGCAGCTCCCTTGTTGCGCACCTTGAATGAAGCGAATAAGATGCCTTGTGAAATACATGGAATGTGTTTGGGTTAGGGTTTAGTTGCACTATTATGCAACATAAAATGACATGCTGACCGCGCAAATATTATATGGACCACCTATAACTTCTCTAGTAGCATCGCTCAGAGACTATCTTCCACTGAGTGTTATAATTTTGTTTTTTTATGAGGTCAGACGAAACCCTATAATGAAGGGAGGTCAACTGAAGTTTCGCACTTACGTCTTGACCACCATCATGCCTCAACCAAAACTCTACAAGTCAAAAAAGGCCCGCAAACTTGCCAACCAAGCAAAAAGCAAGCGCCACTATGAAAGGTTGGAAAACACTTCTGCATTAAATTATTATCATTTCTCAATAATTGTATTTCTATCGACTAGGAATAAAGAGTCAATCAATGATAGGCGTCGTAAACAATACAGCCAACAGAGAGAGTCTATGGAAAAGGCAACCATAACAAAGACAAGGTATGTCTCAACATGTATACTCTATCTATTCAATACCCTTTACCATTAGTACAACTTGAAATTTCTAGGTTAGCAGGCAACCATTCTGATAAGGAGCCTCTTGCGGAGGATCAGCATACACGTCATGCCAGGCTATGGCTCGAGCGAGCCACAAGGGTTCACAATAGATTTCTAGCATACATCCAGGACAATGCAGTCCAGTTCATGCATAGAGCATGCAGAGATTACCTTCAGCAAAAGACAAGCTCATCGATCCTAGAGCGGGAGAAGGTCGTAGGAGAGTATCATCTCTCGCTAACAAGAATTCACAATAGCATCTACGAGTCGCTTGGCATTGTCAAGGAGCATCAGGCAGTTGGAGATATGGTGAACCAGGTCAAGGAGGTAATTGGATGGCTTGAGGAGGTAGCATGTCTCATTTTATGCGACTATGATGAGGTCAGAAGTTCATATCATAAAGCTGCCTTGGAATTTCAAAAACGTCGATAAAGTATTTACAAGATCCCTGCAATACTATTACGCATTTCCCTTTGGTAAACCATCTCCTTGTGTCCAGACTCTGAGATAACGGTACACACCAAGAGCGATCACAATGACAGTATAAGTGAAAGGATGCGCGTCGATGAGTGTTGTGAAGGTGGTTGGGGTGGGGATTGATAACTATGCCTGAGCTTGAGGTTGAGGGGGTAGTGGTGGAGGGTACAAATTATATCCACTGGTATACTGCGAAGCTGGAACAGGCGGCAGTGGTGGACTAGTAGCATACGGCGATGGGGTATAATCTCCTGCACCATAACCAGTCTGCTACACAGGCCTATCCCTCCAACGCAGCATCCAGCATCTGCATCGATCGAGGCGGAGGAGGAACAGGAGGTAGTGAATGGAGAAGGTACTAGGGGAGCAATGCGGTGGGACAGCGCTAGGTTGACCTGGACCAACTGGTGGGGGCCGGGGTTGGGCATGATTGGCCTGAAGAGAGTATTAGATGACGATGAATGGAGAGAATTGAGCGACGCACTTTGGAGATACGTGATACCCCAATTCCAACCTCTAAATGAAACCTCGCGATTTTCTAGCTTTATGCTAAAGTACTCTTTGAAGGCTTTTTGTACGTGGAATGGTACTGAAAGAAGATTAAGAATACATTGAAAAATATGCGTCACTACGTACCTCTGACTCAAACGGTCAAATTTCTCTTTGCTGAAGCGTTCACTGTCCTAGGATGACAAGTCAGTTGAGATGAATAATGAGGATATGATGATGACTTGCTGCTGCTGAGCTAAAATCCCGCCTTGGTCTGGAATGACGACCACGCCGCAACCAATTTGACCCAACTTTCCCCCAGGTTTCCAGTGCGATTCTTTCCTAGCCCCTCTGAACCCTCGGTGAACATACACATACAATCTTAGAACCGTGCAGGAGGTGGTGCCTTTGCTGATGACGCAGGTGTGCGCTTGGCCGTGGATAAAGAGTTGCTCGTTTGAGGTGCACCTTTACGCTGTTTATGATTTGAAGAGGCTGGCTTTGATGGGGAAACCGTGTTGAGTTGCGAAGACGCCAAAGTAGATGCTTTCTTGCCAGGAGACAACTTGTGTTTCCTCGTAATAGGGCTCTCACCCACCAATGCTGGCAATGATTGAGCCGCAGGAGGTACTGGCCTATGAGAATCAGTTGATGACTCTGTTGGACGAAGAGGTGGAAGGGGAGAAGGAGCAAGTGAAAGTGAAAGTGAGGTTGGATGAGGAACGGGAACGGGAACGGGAACGGACAGAGTTGCAGGAGCTTGTGAGCGTCTGGTTGAGCTCGTTGAAGCAGGTAAAGTAGACTGTGGTGCACTAGAAGTTGCGGATAGTGGAGTAGTGGGAGTGCGATGAGGTGTCAGTGTAACACCAAGAGAAGGATGAGCTGAAATCAACGGCGACGGAGCTACAGAGGAAGAGGGACCGGGATTATCTGAAGGGGCCGAATCCTTTTCCGCTTCAACGGCGGGCTCCTTCTCAGGCTCCTCTGCAGTCTTTCCCTTATCCCCAGATCCAGCGTCACGTTCTCCAGCCGTGTTCTGGTCTCCAGATGCATCACCTGGCCCATGAGTTTCGCCTGCTTCATCATGACTGGGGTCTCCTCCTTCAACCTGATCAAGGCCTATGACGTCTACACCTTGTGTATCCAACTGCCTTGCATTCTTCAATGGCTGTGTAAAATAGTTAGTTAGTCGTCTGTTACCGCAAAACATAATACTTTGACTTACTGTAGCATTTGCGAAGAAATCTTGTAAATACGGTCATGACTTGTTTCCGATATAACTCCCTTTCAGAACGACCAAAATCCATGTGTATAGGCTGACTAGTCTTGCCTGAGTGAACACTAAATACAAAATCCAATCAGATGGTGAAGAAGATTCAATGAGAAGCATACCCTATTACATGAATACAACCTTCAGCTGAGGGAAGGGGCACCCCAACCATGAGGGTTGCCTTCCAACCCGTGGCCTCGCACATTGAATCCAACAAGGTTGAACGACATCACTGACGCTTTGAATACACCTGAGCCAATAAAGCAGTATTAGTGTGAAAAGTACAAGAAGGGCAGGGAGGGCAGCGATAATGAGATTACACATACTGGTAACGATCAGCAGGAGCGGTGCGTTTTCGCACGTTTATGAAAATTTGTCATATTCCTCCTTCTCCTCCTCAGTGAGCTTGTTGTATAAATCATGGGCAACGCTCTCACCCATTCCCGCCAGACCTGTCTTTAAGCCGTTCTTTTCTTCATCCCTTCCTTCATCATGGCTGAGAGGATAAAGAACTTTGCGAAGCGTGCGGTTGACCACCCAGACAACACTGTTCCAATTATCTCCAGCACTGCTTGGACTCATGGTGTATTCAATAATCCAGTCCGAAAAGTTGGTCATTTCCAATGCTTTTCTGAGCATTTATCTGACCAAAATTGCGCCATTCAGATCCAGGACTACCTCATAAGTTTATTCCCCATTGCAACATGGATTACTCGCTATAGTCAGTATATTTCGAATCGTTTTCATGGCAAGTGTGCTGATATTCTCTGTGCTAGACGTTGGTTGGCTGAGTGGTGACCTCATCGCTGGATTGACCGTCGTACCCCAGGGCATGTCTTATGCGGTGGTAAGGGCTTGATGCACCCCTGCTCTTCTACTGTGAATCCATTGTGACCATCACTCGTAGATCGCCACCCTTCCTGCCGAGTATGGGTTGTACTTGTCCTTCGTCGGTGTCCTCATCTACTGCGTAGGCTAAACTCCTATCTCCGACTATAATCAACTTAAGCTGACCTTAATCCCTAGTTCTTCACTACGTCCAAAGATGTATCAATCGGTCCTGTCGCTGTCATGTCCTTAACAGTCTCCCAAGTCATAAAGCATGTTGAAGCATCTCATCCTGGCGAGTGGAGCAGACCACAAATCCCAACTGTATTGGCTCTCATTACTGGATTTATCGTTCTCGGAATTGGTCTCCTCCGATCCCAATCAAGAGCTCATTGCAATTGGAGTCACCAATACAGTTGGTTCTTGCCTCGGAGCATATCCTGCTACTGGTTCCTTCTCTCGCTCTGCTTTGAAATCCAAGTCAGGAGTTTGTACCCCATTGGCCGGTGTTGTCACTGCGATCGTTGTGGTTGTTGCACTTTACGGCTTGACAGATGCATTCTTCTGGATTCCTAATGCTGGCCTATCTGCTATCATCATCCACGCTGTAGCCGATCTTGTGGCCTCTCCATCTCAGGCAAGTTCGCCGCTTCATATGTATTGTGCTAAACATACTGACATCATTTTATTTTCAGATTTATTCATACTGGAGAGTTTCTCCATTGGAATTCATCATCTGGCTCGCTGCTGTTGTTGTGACCCTCTTTTCCTCTATCGAGAATGAAATCTATACATCGATCGCTGCTTCACTTGTCCTGCTGCTCCTCAGGGTTGCTAAACCTCGCGGTACTTTCTTGGGCAAGGCCCACGTTCGTATTGCTGGTAGTGATGAGTTCAAATCATCCAGCCGTGAAGTTTTCCTTACCCTTTCCAAGACTGGAATCCCCAATTTCGAGATCGAGGTTTTGCCACCTTCACCCGGAGTTCTCGTTTATCGCTTTGAGGAGAGTTACCTCTACCCCAACTGTTCTATTCTCAACTCCGTTCTTGTGGATTACGTCAAGGAGAACATGCAAAGAGGCAGAGATATGACGAACGTTAAACTTAGCGATCGTCCATGGAATGACCCTGGCCCACGTGGAACTGCTGCCGAGGATGAAATAGAGAACAGGAAGAAGCCCATCCTTCACGCTATCGTTCTTGATTTCTCGACAGTGTGAGTGCTAAAAATACATGCCTAACATAATGATCACTAACCTTTCATTTTCAGTTCACATATTGATACAACCGCTATTCAAGCTCTAATTGATGCAAGGCATGAAATTGAGAAGTGGGCGGACCACCTGGTAGAACACTAGTAGTTACCATTTATTATGACAGTTCTAGGGCAGTTGC
>NHTK01001155.1:0-36949 GCA_002938355.1 Panaeolus cyanescens
CCACAGAGGCACCAGGCTCAGAGGCGACCCCCTGGTATCCTCTATATATTGCTAGTCTCTACCCCCCCTTATGGCTTCATTGGCAGTCAATGCCAGGTAAGCTACTGCTATTATACATGACCATATCCTCACGCAGATCCAGTTCAGGGCATTTTTTTACTTTAAAAACCAGCGCTTGTCGAGGTTGGTGCTCAAGGAGATGGGTTTATCGCATAGATCACATACAACCCAACGGGTTTTATCAGTGAGTGGTCATTTGAGATGACGATACATTGGGAAATGAAGTAGACATCCTGTAATGGATATCCATTCTATAGCTTCAGATTTAGGATGGGGTCTGTTTTCTTGACTTTGGACGTATCCACTGAAGGTGAGGGAGAATATATAGCAAAAAGTGGCTAAGTAAATCGACTATCGTTTACTGATCTACTGACTAATCACATTGATTTCCCTTATTGGAACGGTGACCCCGAAAACCGATTTGTGTTTGATGGGAGGGTTCATCAGGTCACCGAATCCCCCAGTGACAGCCCCCTGAGCTTGACTTCCGGCAGCACTAGTTCAGACCGTGAAAAGTGACTTGCGAAACGTGCTTCGTTCCACCTTTCTCTTCAACTCGTACCAGTACTCTAGAATGAGTAGTGGAATTACTACACCTCCCCGCCCTACTTCTATCTTGCTTCCTTCCTCCCCAAAGTCGTCTACGTTGTCCTACGTTGCTTTCGAAGGCAACGAAATCACGGATGACCTCTATGAGGCATGCGCCAACCTGTTCAGCACCCAATATGGCATTTGGGGTGAAAGGCCTGCTGGAGTGCCGGGACCCAGGCAAGGTAACTTGTCTTTATCTGTGTGCCCCATTTTCATATAACAAATAATATAATCAGGAGCTCGGGTCAAAATGTCACCAAAGCATATGAAGGCGTCCTTGGTCAGTGATCCTGACAACACGGTCCTTGTCGTCTGCTTCCGTCGTTTGCCGGAGGATCCTCCTGGTCGTGGCTTTGTTATCGGGCATGCCTTTGGCACTGTCTGGGAGTATGATGGAGGTAAGTTATCATACGTTCGTGTCTATATGCATACATCAGTGCCTAATTCCTTTATACTTATTCCAGGAAAGGTTGGCTGGGTCACCCAGCTCGTCGTCGACACTGCCGCCCGCAAGCGTTACATCGCCACGTCGCTTCTTCAGATTATGAAGCACCACTCCATGTTCAAGGGCATCAACGCCATTGGGCTGGTTTCTTCCCATCCCGCTGCTTGTGCAGCCATTGCAAAGTTAATTCGTATGTGGCTACTCTATTCTTTTTTTGTTCATATTTCACATCTCTATCGCAGGTCAAAATATTCATACCGTTGACTTGGACTTCTGTCGTCAATATGCCAGCGCAATCATTAGCTCGTCGCCAGTTCCCTATGTGCGGGAAATGCAACTTCGAGGTTTGCTCTTCCAGGAAAATCACGACCAAGGTGCCTGTTCCTCTGTTTTCACAAATTTCTTTGTGGATCACACAGAGCCCCTTGCCGCACTGCATGAGTATCGCTTAAGGAAGGACCAGTGGAACTTGGGAGAGTTGTTAGATGGTCATGAGTTCCTCATTATTCTTCCTTGTGGAGATTTCCCCTCCTGACCCCTCCAAAAAGTCTCACTTTATTCACTTGAAAAATAATTAAGGAAGGTTAGGAATCACTGTAAAAAATACAAGTATAGGGCTTTTGTACACTCGACTAGTCTACGTGATCAAAATGTTACCTTGGGTGACTTTTGGTCTTTTCCGTAGCCACATTTTCTGTTGCAAGTTTTCAAGATCAAAGAAATATATATTTTCTCCATTTTGGCGTGTACCAGCTTTTATCCCCGGCTCTACCACAGGTACAGAAGGGTTTTGTAGGAGTCAAAACGCTCCATCATAGGCTCGTGAACCAGCTTGGTAATTTCGGCCTCCAATCCCGCGAGCGGAGGGTCCGAAGGACCGCCCTCACAATAAATCACCACAACAAAAACAAACAAAGGGCACCGAACTGATCTGGTTCACGAGTCTACTCCTCGTCTGAGTCGTCTCTGACCTACTCATCCCCCATTCTTTTCGACTGATATAGAAACTATCTCACCCAAACCAATACACAAGAAGGTGCTTTAACATTTGGCCGTGGTCTGCGTCCAGGCCAAGCTGTTCTGCTGCGCGGATTACAGGATAACAGCGCAAAAGCAATGCTGTGAATTTGGTTAAGAAATACCGCGACTGTTTCAATGAGCAATTTAGCATCCAATCCCAAGCCAACTGTNCTCCTCGTCTGAGTCGTCTCTGACCTACTCATCCCCCATTCTTTTCGACTGATATAGAAACTATCTCACCCAAACCAATACACAAGAAGGTGCTTTAACATTTGGCCGTGGTCTGCGTCCAGGCCAAGCTGTTCTGCTGCGCGGATTACAGGATAACAGCGCAAAAGCAATGCTGTGAATTTGGTTAAGAAATACCGCGACTGTTTCAATGAGCAATTTAGCATCCAATCCCAAGCCAACTGTGAAAGATTCCCGGATGGAAGCCGATGAGGCAGAACTTGCTCGAATGGGGTATAAACAGGAACTGCAGTAGGCTACAGTCTTTCTTATCTTTGAGCAGCAATGCTTATCTTTGCTATGCCACAGACGAGAGCTGGGTCTTATGCAGGTGAACTCTTTTTTGACGCGCTTTTGGCGGAATTTGGATGTGTTGCTTATATTGCATGTGGAATAGAATTTTGGGGCGAGTCAATCATGGTCAAACGGACGATACTGGAGTGCTTATAGGGTTTTATTTAGGTGTCCTTTTCCATTATTTCTGTTATCACAGGAATACCTTCCCTTTTTCTTTATGGCCTGGTACGTGTTTGAATATTCTATGGTCAGGGAAAATATATGAACGAATGCTATAGAACACTGGAGGACCAGTTGTTATGGTCTGGGGATGGCTCGTTGTCTGTTTTGTCTGTTCGTCGCGTTCATTTAAACTTTTCTTGACTAGTTCTGACGAACACATAAAGCTTGCTTTACCATGCTCGTAGGTTTGGCGATGGCTGGTACGTCTTCGCTGGCGTAAACCATTTCTATCATCCACTCACTTTGCCGAATCACAAGAAATATGCAGGTGCGAACACTGGCGCTTGGCCCTTCTTCCTCCATGATTGATAATTGTTTTGTCGCAAAGTGCACATCCTACATCGGGAGGACCATACTTCTGGGCAGCTATGCTCTCCAAGAAAGAAAACGCGCCCTTAGCATCCTGGATAACAGGTGTGTAGAATATCTCCAAGCACCTCTATAGATTGTACCAAAGGCTTGTGTCCTTGCGCCACATTGGCTTGGTGTCGATCATTACATTCGTCACTCATGACTTTCAGGCTGGTTCAACCTCTTGGGTCAAGTTGCCGTAACTACAGGCATCAGGTAAAGCAGTGTTCATTATACTTTTCCCATTCCTCTAACATTGGTGCCAGTTTCGCTTGCACGAACTTCATATCTACCGCCTGTACAATGGGCACATCGTTTGTCCCAACACCCAGGACTACGATTGGCATTTATGCAGCCGTGCTTTTTAGCCAATGTCTCACAAATACCTTTGGAGTAAGCCTCTTACACCAGCTCAATAATATCTCTGTATGGTGGCACGCTCTTGGGACATTTTCACTCGTTGTCGCCATTTTGGCGAAAGCTCCGACTCACCAATCTGGAAGTTTTGTGTTTGGGCAATTTATCGATATCACCGGTGTTGATGGGTCTGGGTGGGGGGACAGAGTGAGTCATGTTTATGTCGTCGTAGTCGGGGTAAGTTTCTGGGTGTTGATGCTTCTTCGAGTTTATTGACAAAATCGGAATGACAGATCTTGATGGCCCAGCATACTTTGACTGGTATGCTGTGAAATTATGAACGAACATCAAAGCAGGCACTTACTCAGGTATAGTGTTCGATGCTAGCGCTCATATGACTGAAGAAACGACCAATGCTGCAAAGTCAGGCAGTATTGGTATTGTTATGGCCATTGGCGTGTCTGCCATCCTTGGGTGGTTCCTTATCCTGGGTTTAATTGTTTCGACTCAGGATTTGGAAGGAACTCTATCCAGTCATACTGAACAACCCGTCACGCAGATATTTCTGGATACAGTTGGAGAGAAGGGAGCTATTGTGCTCATGGTGAGCCATCCTGAACTCAACCCTGCTTTAAATTCCTTGGACGCTGAGCAAGACTTTTGTAGGTTATTGTCATTGGCGCGATGTATTTTTGCGGGTGCGATTCGAATTTAACTGCTGCATTCTTTTTAAAAAAACATCTGCCTAATTAAAATGTGCGCTTATTTAGCACCTTTTCGATCACTTCCAACTCCCGGATGATGTATGCATTTCCAAGAGATGGTGTTATTCCTGGATCCAAGTTCTTTGCCCAAGTCAACCCTCAGTGGAAATCGCCTATTCGAACAGGTAAGCACGTTGATGCGCCAACACCTCGTCCATCCTTGCTTGTAGCTGATCACTTGGGCGTATGGAAATAGTATGGCTCGCATGTACCCTCAGCTTTATCCTGCGCTTACCTAGTCTAGGAAGTTCAGTTGCATTCGCAGCTGCGACTTCAATTGCGACAACTGGGTTATATATCTCCTATGGTGAGTACTGTAACCCCTTCTTTCAGCCTGTCACTCGCATTCAGGACCAGCCTTGCTCAACCGACTGTCAGGACCTGTCCTCCAATGCTCAATAACGTCCATCGGAGTGTACTGCGAACGCCCTTGTAGAAAAGGTGCCATGGCTTGTGCGTGTGATTGTTCTCGTCCTCCAGGTGGCTTGTGGTCAGATAACTTGTACAAGAACTCCCCAATCGTCATGTTGCAGTCTCGGAGGGCACTGTATACATGCTTGAGTTTTTCAGGTGTGCTTTTTGGTGCGGGCGATGGAGATGAGGGGGGTAGATAAGATATTGCAGTTTTGAGGTAGATGTGAAAGGAGTCTTGAAGGAAGCAGCAGAGCGGTTGTCCGGAAGAGATGACAGATGGAAGGGTGGGGGTGTGAGAAAGGTTTGAGAGTTGTGATGGAGATTATTGGCGGGGGTAAAGGGGACACGGGAGTTGAGAGCCGGTGGTGATGGTGATGAAGGCGTTGCCGTGAAATCAAGCAGGCTCTTGTTTCTGGCCAGCTTCGTTGGCCGACTCCGCATGACAGAGAACGAGCTACTTGGTGCCTCGTTCAAGGGTAATCCGGGATTCTAACGAAAGATATGGGGTCGTAAAGTTTGAAATCGCTTGGTTGTCCCAACTAACTAACTATGTAAGCAACAAAATGTCTATATATGGTAATATGACATCATCAGATAATTCAGATCTACTGTTTCTTCAACTGCTTCCCTTCCCGCTTGCTTGACTTATCACAAGAGTCGTAAATCCAGGACTTTGGTGCTATTTCCAGACCAATGCACGCTAGATGATACTACAGGGAGATTATTTTGTGATTAAACATCATAAAAACAATTGATACTTACCCAAACAGTCTCACAACCACACTTGCGACAGGCAATTAAAGGCAGGCCTCCAAGACGATCAACCTTTTCTCCGCAAATCCAAAAATCTCAAAAATTTGTCCGAAAAAGTATCCACCCTCCTAGGGGGATTGCCCGGGGTCCTGGTAGTGGTTATGATCACTGGCACTCAGAAGCCTCGAGGTTGGACTTAGTTGGGCTTGGTATTAGGGCCATTGTCAAAAACGCTTGGCACACTCTAATCATCGCATCGCAGGATTCTCTCCACCATCTCGTCACTCGACTCTTATCCATAAATCATGGTAAACCCATGTCATTCGATCTATCAAGTTGTTCCAGTCTATTATTGGATGCACAGCTGCTGTGTGGGAACACGACTACAGCTAAACGACCACTACTTTTACTCCGTCTCGCAGGCGCGGCGTTAGTCTTCATATTCGTCATCCATAACATTCCTATTCCGTTCAGAAAGCGGTTATATCCTTGAATCCAACATATACCACTCAGAAACCTCTGGGGCTTGTTGTTATGACTGCATCCAATCACCCGCAATGGTCTTACAATGATCCTGCAAACACAGCTTACACTGGGATTGGAAATAACCAGAATCATGTATCTCGCACTCCCAGTCCGACTCCTAGCGAGTTGAAGGAGCTAGACTCCGGCGCGATTGACTGGAAGTCCATGCGAAGCCGTAAATTTTGGTTTAGAAGGGAGTGGTTATGTGAGTCTGTTTGCGGTGTCTTTTATGGATTCAAGTTTATGGCGATATCTGTTTCCTTGCACAGGGTATTACTTGCTATTCGTTGTTACTGTCGTCATCGTCGCTTTGATGTATTTCTACCACAAGCAAATTGTGGGTTGGTTAACTCCACTGACAACGCGTATGCATCAGTATGAATTTCGTTCGAGTCCTACCATTTTCAGCATCGTTAATCCCCTCTTTAGACTCAAGTTTGGATGGCTGATCCCTATCGCAGTCCTGTTTGTGATATCTTTTCCTCCCGTGGGTTTGATTCTTAATTTTATGGCATTTACCATCTGAAGGTCTTCCACATAGTTATTTGGCCATGAAATCGTTGCCGTTCTTTGTGGTTTGGTCTGGGGTCTGTGGGTTGGATTTGGCATAGTTGCTGCTGGTACATTCTTGGGAGAAGTTGGTAACTTTTAGTGAGTGAAATCTACTCGTCCTACAAATTCGATCTAAAGTGCCCATTGGGATGTCCAGTGCATTCAAGTATTGTTGCCGGTCGCGCGCAGAGAAGGCAGAAAAGGGTAAAATATGGTATGCTTGCTTAGCAAGAATAGTAAGGGAAGGAGGCTTCAAGATAGCGCTCATTGCGAGATTGAGCGCTATACCTGGTCACTGTACGTCAGAGGTTTCAGGACAATGCTAAATGTTAATTTGTTTACAGTCACAACGGCACTGTTCGCGGCATCAGGCATGAATATTCTAGTTTTTTCTATTGCGGCTATTCTTTCCATGCCAAAACAGTTCATTACTGTATACCTCGGAGTCGTCTTAGAGCAGTCTGGCACCGGTACGTCACACCGCCCTATTCGTCTTTCGTGCCTGACCTCCCAGTAGCGACACCTTCGAAGAAGGATGTTATTTTGAGGGATACTATGGTCGCAGTGACGATACTTGTCACCATCCTTGCGATGTGGTACATCCTCCACCTAATGAATAAAGCCAAGCCTCAAGTTATCTATGAGAGAAGGAAAGCACGGTAGGCTGACCTTTTGGAATACCTTGGTCTCTGTGTTAACTTTTCATTTAGGCAGTCAAAACTTGCACGGGCAGGTTACCCTTACATGCACCAACATCAAGTCAACGAAAGCACGGACGTTTTCAATCCTCAACGATCGGATACGGATATCCCGTTGACCACCACAACACATGAACCAAGGTATCAGCAGTGGGACCAGCATGGAAGAGCGATCGGATATGCACAAGATCCTAATATCCACAGTCCAGCCCCGCGCAATCCCATCACCTCGACCTCAGCAAAGTCACTGGAAGAAGGCAGCCAAAACCCTTTTACACATGGTAGAGATCAAAGTTTAGTTGTGGCTGGTTGGGATATGGATAGAACCGCGCCTGTTGCTCTCAGTTCTGGTTCGGCTATCAACCCTCCAAAGCAAAGCACCCTCTCGCCACCTCTAGCGAACCCTCATCGACTCGAATCTGCTTCTAATTTGATTCCGGGCGCAGGACCACCTGTTCGGCCTGGGTCCAACACTTATGAAACTGATTATTCGCTTGACATTGCCTCGCAGCACAACCATGCATTTAATCCATTCCAAGATGCACCTGGGTCACACAGATGATGTATAATATGATATTTCTTCGATACCAGACTGGTTGTATTTCAGGACTTATTGTGTAAAGAGTATTTATTAAATCGCAGCGGTTACCATAATGCGGTTTCTTTTGTCTGTTTGACTAATACCCATGTCCGCGTTGTATCACTAATGAGTATAATTGTCGTAATGATAAAGTTTCTGACGTCGAACAAGGATGTCAGTTGACATGCTGCAGGGGACGGAGTTTAAACTGGGCAAATCAGACCCAAAGTTGTAGTCAGGCCTGCGTCAAACAATTGTTCTCACCAATGATCACTGTCCCCTCCGCCTTGACCAAGGGTGCCACCCTGTAAACGACTTGACCTTTGTCAAGTCCACTTCCTTCACTCATCATGAATGTCGCTGAGCCCTCCAATGAGCCAAATGGAGGTCCCGATCTTGCTGATTGGCTACATCGCGTGAATGATTCACCCAGACCCTTTGACACCATTTGCCAGGACTTGAGCGCATTGGGCGCGCTCTCGGTGGACGATTTTCTGTCCAGCACGTCAAACTCGACAGGGGCACTTGATGTTTCGTTCTATACACAACTCCCGGATCCACAGCCATCGATACCACTTAGCGTCGAGAATGAGAACAAGGAGGGGAAGCCCGTGCCTCCGGAGGCGGGAGAGGAGGGCAAAGATTCAAGCGGAACAGGTTCCAGGATAGATTTATTCAAGTTACACACTGCTTGCCAACAAACATTTGGTTCGATAAACGCTCTGAACTTTGAATGCATCGAGGAAAACCCCAAGCGTGAGTCGCACAGACGCTCAGGGCCTGCAAAGTTTTTACTAACCACTTTGCAGACAAGCAATGCATCTTGACTATTACTCGTCCTGGAGGTGCCACTCGGGTATACAGGTCAGATCCATTCGCGAAGCGCGGGGATGCTAAAGCCCAGGTCGCAACGCGTGCTATCGAGATGGGTGCACTCGACTTTATTACCGTTGGAGATACAGACGCTATAAAGGCCAGGCGCGGCTTTCTAACTAACCCTCTGAACGTCGATGCGGACGACATGGAAGTCGACGAAACCCGTGTTTCTCTCAAGTTCTACATTCAAGATCAAGGAATAAAGGAGATCGAACAATGCTGCGCCGAATGGCGGGGTAACAAAGTTAAGCCCCAGTACATCTTGTATGTTGACACGAAGGACAAGAAGAGTGAGTTTTCCAGTTTCAAGTTTGACGCCTTGTCTTACATCTTGACCAGAACACGGTGCCGCACTTCGTATATCCTTGAACCCTCATCTCTTCCGGGTTTATGTGACAGATCCTATCTACAACACTGCAAAGTTGGCCAAGTATGAGTCTGCTCGGATAGCTTTGGAAAGCGACGTTTTGGATTTCATCAAGTACGGAAATGGTCAAACGCAGCCTCCCCCTAAAACGGATGAAGACTTGGAGGATGATTCGGCCACTGACCTGTCTGCTCCAAACATTCGGGGTATCTCGCTCCAGGAGTTCTACGAATCCCTTCCAAAGCCTTTCCCGGAGGATTTTGGCGATAAAAATGCATCGGAGATTAATGCCCCGGCCTGGTTGAATACAACTTTACAGACTGCGAGGGGAGGGAGATTCAACATAACTTTCGTTCCTATTATGGAGACGATCAAAAATTGTACGGCAAATTTTGTTAGCATTTTCAGGAAACTGACTGTTTTATTATTAGTATACGGTTGTATCTTGCGACTTCGTAGGCCGGAGGAAACGCAAACGTACATCGTTGATCCACAATTCCCAAGACGTTCGGATGCCAAACCCGCCGTTTGTTTTCTTGCCATTTCGCAAGGAGTCGGAGATTACATTCGCAAAGTCAAAGAAGAGCTGGACAACAGGATATCGCCCGAAAGAAGAAAGCTTGCAAACGAAAAACTGTATCAAATTCTATCTGCAGAAGCTAAAAAGATTCGGCCTGGAAACTTGATCGAATACTCTTATGAACAGGACCGGGATGGTAAGCTCGCATTTGTTCATCTGATTTAATTAATAACGCTTTCCCCAGCATTTGGCTGCAAGCTTCAAACCGACATTTCGGCAAGTGGGAAGCCAGATATCCGTGAATATCGAGTACCTCCAGAATACAGGGTGAAGGCAGACGCAAAAGCTGCTGTAGCCTGTCATGCAGCAGAAAGTGGCCTCGTTGATCTCCTTCGGTTTAGAGGGGAGCCATTACCATCAGATTATACTCCGTTTTGGGAAGCGCTATTGGCGGGTAGTAATATCTACCTACCTAAACGCAAGCAAGTAGAAAGAGAGGCTGACCCAGACGCAAAAGATAGAAAGAAGCGGAAAAAGGGTGCATTTAGTGCATCTCCCGAACCCGGTGAAATTATAGAGGATACAAGAACAAAGGGTTCCGATCCCTCTAGACGATTGAATAATACTAATACGAAAACCCCTCCGAAAGGAATGAGAGGATATGGAAGGAAACCTCACGTTTCTGTGCCCAGTGCTCTCAACCCTACGAACGCATTTGCTTCCAATTCGCATTTGACGGCCAAAGAGCACTCTGGAAACAGAAACCGAGGATCCTATCCTGTCCGTTCTCCACCACCACAACCGAGGCATCCTACTGTACCGCCACCCATGCCGTCTTCCTGCCCACCTCCACCCCATACAGGCCATATACCCCAGCCAGCCATGGCGTCGCCACCTTCAGCCCACCCGTATCCTTCGTATCCACCGCCTACCACTTATTCCAACTATCAACCCCCTCATGCATATCCTGCCGATCCGCATGCCTACGCTCCCTACCCTTCTCAACCACCACCTCCAGCGGGATACGGACCTGTTCCCGGTCACAGTCCTTATTACTCCTCCTCCGCTTTGCCACCTGCCCCATATCCACAGTACGGTCATTATCATTATGGGGGTTATCCGCCCCCTTACCCAACATATTCCTCTCCTTACCCTCAGCACCAAGTATTATACCCTGTTACACCCCAGCCACTTGTATATCCTTTACCTCATCCCGCATCTGTTCCTCCCACTCCGCCGCATTATGCACAAACATTGGGATCACCGTATTCGCATCGTTCTTCTCTCTCCCCGCCCCCGATGTCGCCATTTCACCATCCACACCGCCAGGATATCCCTGTAATGGATTATTCACGGAACCAGCCCGGTATACCTACATCCCCCAGGCATGGCAAGCAAAGGGATCGTTCGCAGACTCCTGCTTGCCAAATGGATTCGTTTACTTCAGGTAAGCTCCAGCATGTATTATCTCGACCTTTACTTGTTAATGTTAATATGTTGACAAAAGATTTAGCGGTTGAAGAAACACCCTCCTCGCGTATTCAAGAGGCCTCTCTCAGAGAACAACGCGCGCTCGAAGATGCAAGTAAATCATCACTTGATTTGCTCCACGGTAAGGGTGGTTTACTTTTCCCTTGCGCATGACTCAGGTTGTACCACGCAGAATTCTGTCAAACCCATCAGATCAAACCCCCAACTTTCTATGACCAACTCTTTGAAGACAATGACGGGAGAAAACGATATAAAATTTGGGCAATCAAAGACGCACAGCGCCTGGAGCTTCACTCGCTGTTTGAAAACGTGGAGGACGGACGAGAGCGACTGTCAAAGAAGATCCTGAATTACGAACAAAAGCGGTTGGGCCAGTCTTCAAACGTTTAGAAAGCATCCATTTTTCTTATTTTTCCTTCTCTCGTTGTGCCATTGGACATTTTTACGTTGTCATGACCTTACGATTACCCCAATTGTCGGCATTGCACTCTCCCTTTTTTCATTTTTGTTTTGGTTTCATATTAGAACATGTAGCAACACGTTGTACTCCCGCGTGCCCATTCTTTCGGAACGCGTGGTTTTGATTAAAAGCACGGATTCTTTATCCATGGACTTTTGTGTTACTTTCAACTGTTGGACCTGGCACTGACCATGCTTTGAAAAATCGCAAAAGACGCGTGGATAGGGGCGCTTGAACCCCCATTTAGTGAAAAACACGACGCGTGACTCTTACACGTGCTTTCTTAATGACTTGTGACCGTGACTCTAAAGGCTTGCATCTGCACCGTCCCCTCTTTCTCCTAGACGCGTATAATTTTCCTTCATTTTATCTCTTATAATGTCGCAAGAGCCTGAGGACGTTAAACCAAAACTTAATCTTACGATCTCTTATGACGGTCAACGTAGGTCCTTGTGATATCACTAGATTTCGCCGCCGTTCTAATTTGTGGCCTTCAGAAATCACTGTAAAGGTGAAGCCCAATATGAAATTTGCAAAGATCTTTGAGGCAGCAGAGGTACGCCCTGGAACTTACTCGGAATTTGGATCCATGATTAAACAGATGTTTAGAAACGGTTTGGCAAGGAACCTGGTATGTCGGCAGAGGGCGTCTTGTTTGGAGGCAGAAAATCTTACATTTGCCCAATTCATAGGCACATTCAAATTCACATACGAAGGCAATCGGATAACTAAGGAAGATACACCAGCCGGGGTAAGTGATTCTTCGTTTCCTTCACTGATTTTAGCAGTTCATGTCTTCCAATTCACGCAGCTTGATATGGAGGACGGTGATCAGGTTGATGCTTTCCTGGAGCAGGTGCGTATTTTCCAGGTCTACGTGCCATTTTAATGCTTTCTGACTTTCTACAATACAGCTTGGTGGCTTTGTTCCTTCCCGCCTCTCATGACGCATCTATCCATGTACAAACATACTAATATTGTAACGAGTCTTCATGTTTTTGAAATGTATCTGCTCTTGGATGGACTATTCATGTTTGGGCAGAAAGTCTGATGCTTCACAAGCATACCTTCATTATTTCCTAGTGGATATGATACGTACGACAGTTCTGTTCAGAGCCGGCGCCGTCTTACCCTTTCATCTTCTGCAGCTTCAAAAGGATGCTTTCATCCCAAAGATACTGGCGAATTTGCGTCCTTGTATCAACAAATACGTTCAAAATCGTTTCTTTTTATTAATGTGTCATAACCTTTATTTTTCCAGAGTCCAGAGGTTGGATTTTGTTTGGATTTTGTTTTCAAGTCGTGAGGAAGCGGTGTATACAGTCCGACACTGGAATTTCTTGTTTTGCAGTGGGAACGACGTGATGTGATCAATGTAAGCGGACATCACATCACGGTTTATGCGTATTCCATTGCCAAGTCTCCTCTTCCCCTCATCTGTGTCGATGCTCTCTTGTTAATCTCTATATCTTTTTACGAAATTTATGCTTTCAAGGAACTCTCAATATAAAAAGAAACTGCGTGGGTGGTTAAGTTATGCATTTGCCAGGTGAAATCCACTAGGACCATTAGCTGGCATAAACCTATCTCATTCCATCCCCTAGTGAGGTATTCGTGATCGTCTCGTTGACGCTCTTCTTGCCAATATGTCTGGAGCAATTTGCAAGAGATAATGGCTATCTGATGCCGGACAAGGTTTTGCCCTGTTCTTCATTGAAGCCCACCACCATAGCTGGGAAAGCATCATCCTCTGACGAAGCGCGATGTGTTGTAAAGTTCGGCTGGTTCTGGATAGACAGCGCAAGCTTCAGGTAAGTCATTTACTGCTTAATTTTCTAGGCTGAAGCTAATGTGACCTTTTAGTCTTTATGTGTATTCAATATCTGTCGCATTGCAGGCTATTACAGTTGTTTCGATGGGTGGTATTGCTGATCACCGTAAGTTAACTTGCTTGCTACTCAACTCAAATATTAAACTTGGAACAGCACCTCACAGGAAAAGGCTTTTACTTGGTTTCGCTTTGCTTGGTTCTTCAGCTGCAACAACCTTCCTTCTCCTTCCCTCATCCTCACCAGTCTGGTATCTATCGGCCCTGTTAGCCATGTGCGCCAACGTTGCGTTCGGAGCCTCAACAGTGGCCATGAATGCCTATATTCCATCGTTAGCAAGAGAAGCACCTGAAGTGATGAAAGTTGTTCAAGCGTTGGACACTTTCGAGGACATTTCCACTGTCCGCACACCCCTGGATCCGGAGGCAAGCGCAGAAAGTGCAGCGGAGCCTTTACTATCACCGTCACCAGAAGACCTATCAAGAAAAACCGAACTTGATACAGAATATCAGGCAGAACTATCTCGAGCAACTTCGCGTATATCCTCCCTTGGAATTGCATTAGGTTACGGAGCTGGAATCTTCATGCTCTTTGTAGCTCTCATACCCGTTACTCGCCTTCACGGCTCAACATTTTCCTTAAGACTTGCTATTGGTCTTAGTGGTATCTGGTGGGCAATTTTTACCGTTCCAGCTGCCCTTTGGTTGCCCTCTGTTAACGTCAGGAACCGAGTGTCAAACGGAGCCGTTTCAAGAGGACAGATGGATGACGACAAAAATTGGAGCTTGGGTAGAGAGATTGCCGCTGCTTGGATTCGGCTCATCAATATGTTGCGTTGGAAAGAGATATCTAAACTGCGAAACACGTTCAAGTATCTTGCTGCCTGGTTCCTATTGTCTGATGGTAAGCTGTGTTTACTTGGACATTGGTGGACAACAGTGTTGATGTTATATTTTCAGGATTTACGACAATCACATCCACTGCTGTATTGTTTGGAAAGACTACTCTACACATGTCACCTTCAGCGTTGATTCTGGTCGGTATTTTAACTCCAACGTCCGGTATACTTGGTTCTCTCATTTGGCCAGTGTTCCAGCGAAAGCTGGGATGGTCAAACCTGAGAATACTAGTCGTTCTTGTGCTTCTTGCATCAATCATACCTGTCTATGGCTGCCTTGGATTCATCATTCAAGGACGTGCTAGCTTTGGTGGCTTGACGACGCAGGAGGAAATGTTTGGCCTGGCAATCTATTTTGGTCAGTATTCTGATTTTGCTCGTCTTTGTCTATGTTGTGTCTGCTATTTTTATTCGAAGTTTAAATTATGCTCATGGTCACTGTGCAGGCTCTGTATATGGTGCTTTCCAAGGATATGCCAGGGCATTTTATGCGGAACTCATTCCTCCCGGTGAAGAGGCGAGGTGGTATGGGCTGTTCTCAATCACTGACAAGGTATGTTTTATTACTTTTATGCACGGATAGCTTGCCTGAAAATACCTATAATAGTCCAGTTCCTTCATCGGACCTCTGGTTGTTGGGGTCATCTCAGATCTTACGGGCAACATTCGCTATTCATTCTTCTTCCTTGTCTTTATGATATGGTTGGCGGTTCCGATTCTCATTAGCGTGAATGTGGAGAAGGGTCGACAGGATGCAGCGGAATATGAATACGGACATGAATCTTCGTGAAAATGTGATATGTATCTGCGATGATTTAGGCTCGGGAAGTATTATTGGAATAACTGTCCCGGTTGTATATTTATAATTTGAATTCTACTGACTATCTTGAATGTGATATGTTACTCACTGCCGTTGTGTTCTGTGAAGGGAATAAACAATCATGAAATCGGCAAGCATGTCACCTCGACCGAAAAGCCTCGACTCTCGAAACCTAAATCCGATGGTGTTCATTCATCATATCACTTTCCATTCGCCCCTTTGCTCACATTCCCCGCTTGAGTTGATATCGCTTAAGGTGATGAAACGCACATTTTTTTTCATATCACTCCCGGTAGACGTGGAAAAGGGTCGTTGATTAAACTCGAGGTCGAAGACTATTATTAAAGATGCTCTAATGTAACAGAGTGTACCTACATCAAATTACAAACTATGAAACATGATCACTACGACGTTCGTTCTGTCCTTGATCCAAAAATTTTCGGGTCCGAAAAAAAAAGAAAAACAAGAGCTCAGTTTCTTGCTTGCTCTACTGGGTGCAAAGCGGCAGATCTAACATGCAATAGTCAGTGTAAGTGGATTCCACACGCAACGCTTCGACGCACGGTACTATCACAGTTTCCCCGGTCCTATCGACATGGATGGCGGTAATGGTGGTATTCTGCAACGAAGCATTATGAGCATGCGCCAAAAACAACAGTGTTGAGCCGCCTTACGTCTTTCAAAGTGTTCGAACCGATAACTGATCCACATTCGCGGGAGCCTGTAGCAGTCCAATAGAAGACTCTGGCGCCCTGTATGAAAGTGTAGACGTTAGCATAACTGGCCACAACATGCAGTCTATAGGAAAAGACATACCCTCGAAGACGAAGCAATGTCCTTATCTTCGCTGGAAGAGTTGACTCGTCGAAAGGTGTTGGGCATATTCTCTTCGGTTTCTGCGTAGGATTGTAAATTTCCCCAGACGAAAAGTGAGCACTTTTTATCAGAGCTGCGTCTCGGATGTCGGAGCTTCGATTAGTTTATGCCTTGCGGTGGGGGTGAGGCTAGGGTATATTCCGCTTCGGAGGGTATCAGATCCGAAATCACATTAACATTAAATTAACTCGTCTCGTTACTTTCAAGTGAATTAAATGCCCTAAACCTTGCACGAAATTTGCCCGAAGGCCTGGAGCTTGCATGACAGAAACTGTTTGAATCTAGGTCGGATCTTGAGCGCTTATATTGTATGAGAATTAATCCTGGGATGTTGTATGACAGGATTCTGCAGATGACCCTGCGCTATTTTACGCAAAGTGACTATAATGCTATCTGAATGTGAATTCCTTGAGTTTGTAGTAGTAGTCACTAGTACTGATTTCGCTCACGAATGATTTGAATCAGGCACTAGCAATGACCATTGGCCAGTGACTCGCGAGGTGAGATGCAGAAAGGTATTAATAAATAATGAAACAGGGGGTATACATAAATAGTTGTACTATAGCGAACGGGCTGCGCATATTCCTTTCGTTGCTGCTACTATTTACAGGTGGTAGCGACCCATGGTTATCATCCGCGCTGGGCTTCTAATATCGAGCCCTCCTCAATGACTTTCTACCTTGTGTGGACCTCATCAAGGTTCACAGAAGATAGAAATGGTAAGTGTGTGAGTCCTTTGTCACGCACCTGCCAATTCTTAGAGGACATATATAAAGCACATTAACGAAAGACGGCCTCGTATCGATGCTTGGTCAGGGGTCACGGAGTGACTCCTGATCAAGCATCGGCACGAGAGTCGTCTGAGATATCTGATACTTCAACAAGTCATGACCAATAATATTCATAGAAAAACACCGATGATAGTACATAACTTGTAAGAACGAACTTGGAACGAGCTACTCAAGCGCCCCAAGCGCCTGCACGCGTGACCGTCACGACGTTACCCTTTCCCGTAACTCTTCCTCATGGTACATTTCCGACAAAATTCAACTGTTTTACTGCTCAAACGTACAAAATTAGTTGAAATTTATCAAAACAAACTTTTGAGAAATAAAAAAATGCTCCCTGCAAGGCTCGAACTTGCGACCTCAGGATTGCGTAATCAGATGATTACTCACACTCTTCGTATGAGACCTGCGCTCTAGCCAACTGAGCCAAGGAAGCTTGTATTCCTTAGATCAAGTGTGGTAGATAGCGGCATAACAGCCTCAATCAACATCGAGGTCATAACCTTCAAACGCAAAGTGGAGTCTGGACTATAGTGGATCGTTGAGAGTGGTTGATCCAAAGTTCATAAAAGCCTGGTTTACACGATTATATTACTTATATCTTAAATTATTTACGTGCAGATGGCGATACTCCCTTAATTTCAATTGCGTGTATGAATCTACTCGAATAAATATTTGATATAAGAATAAGATGGTACTAGTATAAATGCAACGAAGTGCAAGGAATACATTTTTAGCGTTTATTGAGTGTGATGAGATACTTTGACACAAGTCTTCTGCGCTTTGCGAGATATGACGAGAGCAGACAATGCATATCCAACACCAAAAAGGTAGCCTCACTACTTGAACGTATGGCTAAAAAAAGCGAGTCCAGTTAGAAAACATTGCTGTCGACTGTGTCAAAAGAGGAGACGCACGATCTCGTTGTGGGATATAATGTAAAGTATTGTCAGTGTCATACACCCAATGAATCCCTGGCAGCTGTTCACCAATCGTAACAAGCCAGACTTTAACCAGATCCTTTATATTATTTTCCAGATCCTTCAAATAAGGCATTTTTTCTTTGCTTTCGTCTGGCGTCTTTTGAATTCGGTGACAAAGTGACTCGAGTTCGAAACCCCGAATTCGTGAAACCTACATCACGGCAGGTTAGGTCAAATCAGCAATGCGAAACAATAGTGTCCAGACTGCAATAGATTGTGGGTCAATGTGTGCTTCACGACATTTGGCCAAGTGAGCACAAAGAGCTGCGGACTGTGAGGAAGAGATGTGCAGATTAGAATGAGAGTTATCTGACACAGCATCCCAACAATTCAGCGTGTCCCCCGGCAAAGCTCCAGAGACAAGCTCTTTTAGCGTTTTCAGTATTGAAAGATGGTCGAGGATAGAGTCGAAAGGCGTCGTGGTCGGTAGACGTTTCCAAGCCTGTTCCAGCATGAGTTGGCACGATGTCAGTCGATCGACCCTTGTAGATGAGAGGCTCCCCGCTTTGATCACAAAATATTGAACTTGTGTTATAAAAGGCGACGCCGAGTGACTGTCAGTGTCCATTTCACAACGGGATGTAATGACGGCATTTATACCACACGCCACTGGACTGGTCATTGTACATTGCGCAGTGAGTTGAAGGCATCTTAAAGATGGAACCAACGAGTTGACCGAGTCGGTTTGTGCCAACATTGAAAGAATTTCAACAGGGGGCACCGGGCAATCCAAAGACCAGAGGCCAGGAACCAGTTTGAGAATGGAGATGAACGTTGCGGGTTCGGAATCAATACAACCATTCACTTCCTCGCTGATAGCCAGCCTCTTGAGGGGATGGTCGACCAAAGAAGATTCGGTTGCTCTTTGAAACAACATGAGTATTGCTCTCAAAATGCCCCTGTGAGCACCTCCAAGATAGCATTCCTCCAGTGATGGTGCAACCAGGTCATTCAACCCGCGTATGTCTTGCTAAACGGAGAAAGTCAAGTGAAGCTGCTTAAGGTGGGGTAACAGGGAGGAGGACGGGAGTGGAGGCAGTGATACCTCGCGAAGAATGAGGGTGTGAAGATAGGCAAAATTGGAGGTGATTGTTGGAGTAACATGGGTGGTAAACCCAGACGACTGGAAGGCGAGGAGTTGGATATGAGACTTGGGAAATTGCAGGTAAAAATTTGGGGCATAGACGTGTACTTCAACGAGGTTTGGGGCAATAGAGAAAATGTCGTGACCTAGTTTGACTGGGACTGCAGACGGGGAGAGCCAAATGCTCAAGCTTCTCAAGTTTGGTATGCGCCCTTGGATGTTTTTGAATCTGTAAAGTTGGGCTGGACTGATGTGAAAAGCCGCAGACTCCCACTTCTCTGCGTGTTGAACATACAAGTCGTAAATGCAATTGTTCCTTTTCAGTACATCGGTCGTATATCCGGTGACAGCAATGTGGAGACCTCGGTCCTGTGAACGCTTAATCATGAGTTTCAGCAAGTTTCTGTAGCGGTAAAGTTTCCTCCTGGAGCCCTCTACACCCATGATATCAAATGGAGGGAGAAAACACCAGAGAGATGGCATCGACAGGGTGACATCCCTCCATCTTTTGCAGACATGCGACACAGTCCAAGGCCATGCAAATGCATAGTCTGGATAATGGAGTTCTGGCATTGATGGCCTTGGAAACATCCCAAAAGCAAATATGACCCTCAGCAATTCGGGTGGGAGCCTGCGAAGAGGTGATGTTATGGATACTAAACGGGATATGTGTTCCTCCAATTGAGCTATCTCGGATGGAGGTCTGAGCTCATTAGGCGCTGCCGCTGGAAGCATATTTTGCAGCGACGAAAACTCTTCTCTGCGAAGCTTTAGCTGACTCTCGGCTGTTTTTACGGCGTTGCGAATGAGTCGAAGTTCTTCGTCATCTGGCGGGTGGTTTGAAATCGAGAGATACGGTACTGGATGCGACTGGGCTGCTGCCTTCCTCGGCTTGTGGATGAATTATGGTACAACCTGGTTTGATGTATTCTTTCTTACCTGGCGCTGACCATCTACTCCCTCACTACTGCTCTTGATGGCATGATTCACTTTCCGAAATCTTCTATGTAGCCGACCATACAGCTTTCGTTGGTATGTTGAGGGCTCGGGATCAGCATTGTTCATGGCTGCTTTTGTTGTCGCACTAAATTGAGTGAAGGCATGAAGAATAGCAATCCAATCTGACCTTGATAGTTCTGTTATCGTAAATACAACACCGAAATAAGGGAAGAGAATGAGTCCTGGACCCTATCCCGACAAACTTGTTATGGAAATAACGTGATGAGTCTGATGACGGTGTACATATCCTTTCCAGCTCTTGCAACTATATAGGTTGCTTGAACGAGCTGCGTTTACATGAAAAATCTTCTCTTGCGAATGGTAAAAGGCAGTTCTAAGTTTATGGCACAGGCAAACTACGAACTGTCCGGTTTAGGCGGGCCGTTCTTGCCGATTCCATCAGGTCGTTCATATGCCCAGGTTGACTCGGACTTGACCTTGTGCAGTGTGCACGTTCCTCATCCAATGGCGACATGTTTATCGGTTTTCAGCTCCTTATAAGAACCCAATTATTGAGCTGCTTCCAATTAATTGCATCTAGAACCTAATGACATGGAGCAAAAGAAAAGTTGGCGAGCAAGTTAACAGGATCTAACATGTCATTGTTGGCACTCAACGACTCGGATTTCCGACCAATCCGGTCTTATGGCACGTTATCGATGACACTTACACAGAACACGCTTATGCACTTTATGTGCTCATTTGGTAGAAGGGATTACGACGCTTGAGTGATATGTCGAGGTGAGCTCTATTAGGAACATAAAGTTGCTGGGCTAACATTAAAAGCAGTGTAAAGCAACAGTTTAATGTCGATGAGTTATCAAGTTGGCTACAACAACACAAGGCGTATGTGCTTAACGATACCATTTGCTTCACTCAACTGGTATTAACTTTAAATTCAGTTCCACAGAACTCCATCCGGTGTATGCAGACAAGTCCGTCGAACAGCTCGAATCAGAGGCCCAAGGTTTATTCAAGGGCTATGATTTAGATGGTGAAGTAGAAGCGGCAACCGCGGCTGTTGGCATTTTCTCTGTTATCCTGTCAAAGACTCCTGTGACGGAAGCACGTTTTCCAGACCGCCTACACTTCTACGCAATCGCGTTGCTCAAACGTTATCAATACACTGATGATCGACAGGACATCCATCGAGCTTTATCAGCCGCCCAGATTTCAGTCAAGGCCACACCAGTAGGCCATCCATCACTCCCGAGACGTACAAGTGACCTCGGTCGCTCTTTTCGATTCCAATTTGAAATATCCCAGGACGAAGGTGACATTCGGCAAGGGGTTCTGCTTTTACGAGAAGCCATCTCCCTGGTTTCTAAAGGAGGCGATGATCTCCCACAATTACACATTAACCTGGGCGAGGCATTGCACGCCCTCTTTCAGCACGGTCAAGATATATCAGTGTTACACGAAGCCATAAGTATTCAAAGGAAGGCTATCGATCTCGCTCCCAGCAACCATCCCAAACTCCCAGGATGGTTGAACAACCTAGCAGGCTCCTTGGAGTCACTATCTGAACACACCTCTCGTCTTGAAGACATTACGGAAGCTATTCAAGTGCAGGAAAAGGCCATTTCCGTGACCACAGAGGGACACCCGGACTTGCCTGGTCGATACAACAATCTTGGTAATCTTATCCTACGTCGTCACTGGGTGAGCGGCGAACTGGATGACATTGCAAATTCGATATCCGCGCTCGAGAAAGCTATCACTCTCACCAATTCGAACCACCCAAACCTCCCAGGAAGACTGAACAATCTCGGTACATCTTACCAATTCTACTATCGGCGGACTGGAGAAGTCCAGTATCTCGACAAAGCGATATCCTTTCAGCAACGCGCTATCGACATCACTCCAGCCGGCCACAAGGATCTTTCTACGCGTTTGAGCAACCTGGCATCCTCTCTTCAGTATCGTTTTGAGGATGCAGGTGATGTGAACGACATCAAAGAATCTATTGCCGTACGACTACGGGCCATTGATGAAGCTCCTGCATCCAGCCCAAACATCCCAACGATGCTCACAAACCTGGGTTCTGCATACCAGCGACGCTTCGAGGCTACAGGAGACCTTGAAGACCTCCGCGAGGCGATTTCAGCCAAGGATCGTGCTCTGAATATGGTTTCGGAAACCAGTCCTAATTATTCCAGCCTTTTGACAAACCTTGGTAACGCACTTCAGGTACGGTTCGAATATACTGGCGAAGTTGAAGACATCGAGCGCGCGATAACGTGCCAAAAGCGTGCATTGAAACTAGTGCCAGAAGATCATTCAAAGCAAGCTTCTTTTCTCAACAATCTCGGTATATCATACCAATACCGTTTCGAATGTACGGGGGACGTTTCTGATTTATCAGAAGCTATTTCGATACAACAAAAAGCTGTCGATCTGTTTCAGGAAGGGCATGTTGACGCTCCCCGTCTGCTCAATAACCTGGGAAACGCCTATCAGTCTCGCTTTGAGCTCATGGGCGACCTGGATGATATCGAAAAGGCCATTAGTTTGCAGGAACGTGCGATCTCTCTCACCCCCGATACTCGAGCAGCCCAGCCTCAGTTCCTCGTGAACCTTGGGAATGCGTATCAGAGCCGCTTCCAACGCACCGGCGTTCTCACCGACATAACAGAGGCAATCTCAGTTCAACAAAAGGCCCTTCATCTCGCAGATCAACGGGATCATGCCAACCAGCTCCCTGTATGGCTTACCAACCTCGGCAACACGTTCTACTGTCGTTTCCTCAGTACATCCGATCCTTCCGATATCGTTGAGTCTATTGCTGCCCATGAAACAGCTTTGAGGGCTCTACCGGACGACCACTCGGCCAAGCCTGGAATATTGGATAACTTGGGTATTGCCTACAGGAGCTGCTTCCAAGGTACAAAGGATATCGCCGACATAACTGCTGCCATTGGCTATCAAGAACAAGCCGTCAGCCTACTAGCAGAAGGGAGTCCATTGCTTCTTCGCACACTCAACAACTTGGGAAACTCTTATTCCACTCGCTTCGTTTCCACAAAAGATTTGGAGGATATCAGTAAAGCGATCAAATTCCAGGAGCAGGCTGTCAATCTCGCCGATGAGGATAACTCCATCGTACCGACTTTGTATAACAACTTGGGCAACTCTTACAGAGAACGGCATCTACAGTTTCCCGAGTTTGACGAGAAGGATATTCTTCAAGCCATTTCATTCCAGGAGAAAGCAGTATCTCTAACACCTAAAGGACATGCCGAAGAAGCTCGACAAATGATTAACCTTGGTTCCAGTTACTTTGCCCACTACCTCAGCTCACAAGACGCCAGTTCGATCCAAAAGGCAATTGCCCTCTTCCGTACTTCCGCCCTGTCGTCCTCAGGATCGCCCTCACACCGCCTAGAAGCCAGTTTGAAGTGGATGAAACTTGCCCAAGAGCATGATATCTCCCAGTGTATTCGCGCAGGCGACACGGCTATTGCTCTACTTTCAGAAGTTTCAGGCTTGTCGAGGACTATTGAAAGGAGGCACGATAAGCTCAGGGATATGTCCCAGTTCGCGACATCTGCGGCAGCTGTGGCCATCTCACTGGGAGAAATGTCGAAAGCCCTGGAATGGCTCGAGCAAGGAAGATGCCTTGTGTGGAACCAACTCAACCAGCTCCGTACGCCTGTGGACGATTTGCGGGCACATGATCCATCCCTTGCAGATCGTGTTGTAAGGGTTTCTCGCGCACTAGAAACAGCAGGATCACGAACAGATCTGACGGATGATACACCCACCGATGTAGCCTTTGAACTCAAGATTTCGTTACAGGATGAAATGGCTACCCACGTAAAACTCGCTCAAGAATGGGACGAGCTCCTTACTGAAATTCGACAAATCCCTGAATTCCACGACTTCCTCCGGCCGCTGTCTGCTCCTAGCATTTTGAGCAGCCTTCCAGAGAATGGATACGTGGTTGTGGTTAACTCGGACGCTGATCGATGTGATGCTTTGGTGTTGCGTCATGGTACTCAGCTTCCGCTTCATATCCCTCTTCCAGCATTTAGCTACAAACGTGGAGCAGAGCTTCATCAATTGTTGTACCGCTTTTTGGTGGCTCGTGGTGTACGACTTCGGGATGCCAACGTTTTGGACGCTCTTCAAAGCGACGACGCCGGTGAGGAGGATGAGGATGAGGATTTGAGAGCAGTACGACGCACTGACCCTCAAAGTAAACAACGCAGTGTTCTTGAAGGAGTTTTGAGGGAGCTATGGACGAATGTTGTCCAACCCATATTGGCTGGAATGGGGATATCGGTCGGTTCCTCTTAATATTCAAACCGTCCTTTGTATTTATTTCACCATAGCATCCTCCACCAACCCTTCCACGCATATGGTGGTGTACAACAGGTCCTCTTGCATTCCTCCCCATTCACGCTGCAGGGAGTTATCGTCCAGATCGAGTGGAACATGGCGCACACCTTTCAGACTTTGCCATCTCATCGTACACACCCACCATCGCTACACTTCTCAACAAAGTCCAGCACCCACCTGCCCCTAAGCCCGAGAGGTCTGGGGTCCTCATGATCAGCCAACCCGCTACCCCAGGCATGTCACCCATCCCTGCCACCACTGAAGAAGTCAAAAACGTAGGCCAGCTCCTCTCGTCGCACCAAATTAAAAATCTGTGCTTAGAGAGCGAAAAAGCCACGATCTCTTCTGTCTCTGAAGAAATTGAAAAGTACAACTGCGTTCACATGGCTTGCCACGCCGTGCAGGATAAGAGCAATCCTTTGGAAAGTGGATTTCACCTACATGACGGGCGCTTGGAGTTATTGGCTATCGTACGACAAAGGCTACCAAATGCACACCTCGCGTTCCTTTCTGCGTGCCAGACGAGCGCGGGAGATGAGATTTTGTCAGAAGAAGCTGTGCATCTTGCTGCTGGGATGTTGACGGCTGGGTATCGCGGGGTTGTAGCGACGATGTGGTCTATCAAAGACTCGTTTGCGCCGAAAATTGCAGGCGAGTTTTACAAGAATCTCATTGATTTTGCAAATGAAGCAAAAGAGGCTCAAGGAGAGAATGTGCAGTTGCAAGGGGAGTTTGCGGCTTATGCGCTTCATAGGGCCATTCAGGTGCTCAGGAGGGAACAGAATGATACAGAGCAGTTTTTGTTGACTTGGGTCCCCTACATACATCTTGGAATTTGATTGTAAACACAGGGAATAAATCGCAGACCTTTGGATTTTCAATGACAGGATACACGGCAAAGCTCTTTCAAACGATTTTATTAAATAGGACGACTACCTGCTCAGATATAGGAGATACTCCGTACATCGGGAAAGTACTTTTTTTTCAGAGTCCAACCTCCTTCGAGTTCCTGGTAATAAATAAAAAAACAGGCAAAGCGGGGGGTCGAGTAATAAATATCGTAGATATCACAGCATCATCGTCCAAGGTATGTGTATAAAGCCAGTGGCGGTGGTTAATACAACAGCGTCGGGTAAGATAAATAATCTACTCTTTCTTCTTCTGTCGCTTTTCCTGGAATGACTCCAGTCCCCTGAGACGCTCGGTCAATGTAGGGTGTGAGTGGTGGTATGCCGAGTATCTAAAATAACAGATACATGTGAGCATGAAGAAATAAAAATATATTAGGGAAAACACTTACAGCCAGTCAACCCAGACAGTCGAAAGGTTCTTGACATGAAGAGCAATCAAAGCTTGGCCAAGGCGGTCACCCATATCGGCCATAGCAGAGTCACCAAGTTTGTCTTGGAGCTCAACAGCGAACCTGTCGGCCTCCCACTCAAAGTGACGGCTAACGGCGTTCATGGCAATGCTAACGACGGCCTCAAGGGGCGTGAGGATCATCTGGAAGAGCAAGAAAGCGACAATAGTGGGTGGCTGAGCAGCAACCTCCTTGGGGAAATCGAAGGAGCGCAAAACGGGAGGGGCATGGAGGAATGCTGGGAACAAGGCGAGGATGGTGAAGATGTGGAGCTGGGAGATGGCCATCATCTTGGTAGGGTGAAGGTAGTACCAGTGACCAAGTTCGTGAGCTGAAGGTAATCAAGGTCAGCAAGCGAAGTATCAGACAAACGGTTAATACATACCAACAACAGCCTCGACTTCCTCGGGTTTGCTTTGCTGAATGAGGGTGTCGAAAATGACGATGTGCTTGCTCTGAAAACATATGTCAGTCGGTGAAAAGTCTAACTTCACGAATTTGGACTAACCCATGGAAGACCGAAGAAATAAGCGTTGCTGTGGGAGCTACGCTTGGAGCCGTCAATCTCGTAGAGGTGCTTGAGAGGGAACTTGAGGTTTCCGGCAAGGTTCTCGATTCTGGTGCGCAAGTCGCTCTCAGGGAGGGGAGAAAGCTTGTTGAACAATGGCTGAATAACTGTAGGGTAAAGGACAACCATGATAAGCTGGAAGCCAATCCTAGAAAACAATCAGTATTAGTCTATGATTATTCAAAAAGAAAGAAAGGCGTACATAAAGGCCATGAGCCATGGGACAAAGCGGTCTCCTGCCCACTTGAAGATGTAGAGGAAGGCAGCCAAGAAGGGCGCTCCGAGGGCGAAAGAGAGGACCCAGCTCTTGATGAGATCAGTAACGAAGAGGCCAGGAGTCATTTTGTTGAATCCATGCTTTTGCTCGACAACAAAGGTCGAATAGACTGTGAGCGGGAGAGTAGGAAGCGAGGACAAGAAGAACAGGGTGAAAACGAAGACAATGGATTGCTTGATCTATAAGATGTGACGTGTTAGCACATATTGAAAGAAAGGTGAAGGACGAGATAACGCAAAGCAGCAAGGCAAAGTAACAGCGTGGCTTACCTCATGTTCCGGTCCATATCCAACCTTGGCCAACAACGAGCCTGCAGCAGACCATGACCAAGCATAAAAGCCGTATTGAAGCATCAAAGAATCGAGGCATTGCTTGAAGAGGCCGGAGAACAGAGCAAACTTGGCTTTATCCTTGCCATAAGCTTGTGACTTTTCAAAGACGCCGGGTTCAAAGTGACTAGCAAGCGCCGGAGGAGGCTTCGTCTTCGAGTACAATGGGTACTGACGTATCCTACAATCAATATATTTTATATTGTCAGTAATTTCCCCAGATTTTCACAAATAATAGGACCGAGGGCGATAAAACGTCGGCAAAGGTCGAGTACTCACAAAAGATAGGACTCGAAGAGAGTGACCGCCCAAGAAAAAGACTGAACATAAAGCTTCCAGTCAATGTTGTCCGTAGCGACAAAAGCAAGTTGTCGCTGAACAACGCTGAGCTGGGTATGGAGGAAATCCATGATGAGTGGAGAGAAAGAGAAAAAAAAAAGATGGTGATGATGAAAGCGCGACGACGTGGCGACGTGTTCAATAATTTGCACAGCCACTTTACAACGTCCGTTGCTTTTAGCCTCTCCTCCATCATAATCGGCTTTCAAGTGGCAGTCATTATAATTCTATATCTCGAAATAATAAAATAAATTTTATTTATTAATGGTCAAAGGAAACCAAAATGTTACATGCATGCAACGTTTTTTTTTATCAGTGTGACTACGCGTTTTGTCTGTTTTCTCACTCGTGCACCCATTTAAAGTCTGTTATTGCCTTGTACAAACTTCTTACCCCAGACAAAATTATGGCAGAGCAAGAGTTTACTCTGATCGATGAGGTACCGTCAATAATGCCTCGATCGTCTTCAGCCTTCATCTCGACGCGTACTAATTAGTGTCATAGGACTTTTTCCCCAGCTTTGAAGACCTTCCCGAGGATGCTGACGACGATTTGGATTTACGGTATTACGATGACTCGACTCACATAGGATACCCCATCAAACATTGGTGTCTCCTCGTTGAAATCGTCAGACACATACCTTACCTTCGGCCCATGTACATCGTGAAAGACCGGGACGACCATGAGTTCCTCGCCGCGTTCTACCTAGACAGGGACGTCCAGTTCCCACCAAACCACCCAAGCTGGCACAAGTGGCTCGCTCCAGGAAATGTAATGGCAATAATGTATGCCCACAAACGTGCTTTTATGGATGGCCAAGTCGGCGTTCGCATCGAAGATGTTGACAGCGTCAAGGCATGTTTTGAGTTGAATCCGTTTCATTCACAACTTTTTTTCTTACCATATATACGATCTACCTTTTTTGCAGATTCTTCCAGGATCACTAAGCCAAATGCTTCAACTGGGCGCTGACCTCGAAACCCCTCAAAGGAAATGTAGAAAGTGTACCAAAGCAGCGCAACACAAGTGCGCCGGTTGTCCAATACGCTACTGCAGTAGGGTACGTACCCCACCCACCGGTACCATATGTCCCCCATTTCCCTCTGTCCACTATATTTCTCAAATCCTCTTCAAAGCAAGCAGCGCCTATCGTATAACCGAGGCCTGAAATTGCCCCTATCCATATTTCCCCACACACTCCAATCATTATACAAATCACGCTCATCATTTGATTTACAGGAATGCCAAGTTGCCGACTGGAAGCCTCGCCATCGCCGCGAATGTGCCACCGCCAAACAAATCGCAGAATGGAGCACCCGAGATTGGACAGACTTTGAAGATTTCTGGTCCGACTAGACTTTTACCATCGAATACTCATCAACAAAGTGCAAGGAATACCCCTCAGTTCTGCTTTGGGGGATTTTCAGAATGCAGGGACGGTTTCTAATCAATGCCTACTGCGGAGATCGTCGATTCACATAACTACAAACCTCCATTTGTTTCATTACTTTCTAGAATACATGAAATAGTTGGGCATTACTTATATGTACCCCACAACCCTCTCATAGGAAGAAAATTTTGCGTAGGCAATGAGGCCAGCATGGCGCTTTTCGTCGGTAAAAATAGACGCTGGGAATTTTCAGCTTCACCGACTACACCCGAAAGTACATTAATACACGTCGTCCTGTCAACACGTCCAAAGAATCAGAAAGGTCTCAAAGACACCCATGCGTACACGACGTAATCACCGAGGGAGCGCGTAATGAAAGTATACTCGTGTCAAAAACTGTAACACATCAATGGCCCGATGTTTTCGTGGTTGCAAAAAGTACAAAGGCTTTTAGATTAATTTAAAACTTAAATTATCGACGCAACAAAAATACAGGGGTTTTGGGCGGCGAAGACGCGTCTATTTGAATTACTATCACTGAAATGAACGACAGGGTAAAGAATGAATGATCGACTCTTTGATTGTTCGAACGAAAGGCTCCTATTATACCGCGTAGCAAGTCTTCTGCTAGATATTTAGGATCGCAGAACACATGAGGAAAATAAATTACGCACAGATTCATCCCATGTTTTGGTCTCGATTGATTTATCCACATTGATGACCACCCGCGGCATCTGTAGACACATAAACATAAACTGCATGAGATTGTCGGAGTCATTACGAAATTGCCCAGTGCTTACAGAAGACAGAGCCAAGTTTTCCCTCGCGAATGCATCTTTGGATGCAAAGGATGTAATCGTGTACCCTCCACTGGTAGCAGAGTACCCGGGAGAGTGTAGAACCAAACTCCTACGTGGCTCGTCCGTGTTACCGTCATAGGTACCGCGAACACGAGATTTCAGAGCATCTCGTCCGTTGAGCATGGCCAGAAGACTGTTCAGGAAAAGCTTGCTGAGGCAAAAGTAAATGCCGATGAACGCAAAGGTGTTGGGCCAGATTGCATACGCCACAAGACATCCTAATGCGCAAACCCTTTGAAAGTCGATGGGTGAGAGACAGGGAGGTATACTGGAAGAGCCTCTTACGTGGTAAGCAAACCTGGAAAGCACGCATGTAAGTATGGAAACACAATGCACTGAGCTGAATACATACTTGAGTTTATAACATACATCATCAGCACATTCACAACCGAATCTGTTCTGAAGATGGATAAACATACGGAATGTTGGTATTAGTCGACAGTGACTCACTGTTTATAACCGGTCCTCGTCTTGGATAGGGAGTAGCACAACGAAGTAGCTATCAAGATGTCTGCAGCAACGGCGGATCCCAAGGCCATGTACATGAGATACTGTAATTCGCATTATTAGCAAAAAAACACACAAGATTTGTGAAGTGTTATGCCTACCGAGATTTGTGAGAAGAAGGCAAATGTTTTCCCGTGAAACCTGAAGATAATACATAAGTCCAAGACTTCTCTAATGAACACGCCACGTACGCCATGATTGCGAATGCTGTACCAGCGCTTATTGTTGCAACTGCGACCACGACCTAGACATGTCCATCATGATATAAATCAGTGCCACTCCACCAACACGCTAAGTCGGACGTACAATGATCACCGTAATCATGACATTAACCCAATTTCTGGCAACTATAAAACACCTAGTTGAGTACCCCAGCACTAATTGAAGAGGGACAATCACGAACTGAGCCAAACACGTCTTGCATAAACCCTGAATTCTTGTCAACACCGGTACACATTTTGTTAGATATCAACCACCTACAATCGAACGATGAAATCGCTCAGACACTGATGTTTTCCTTAGTAAATTTATAAGAAATTTGGCAAAGCGGCTTACAGTAATAAACACTTGGGACTATATTATTCACTCCCTGTCAATTATCGAAGCTCGAGCATGAAAGAATATAGGTCTCACTAGGAAGGTCCTGATTTTGAAGCATTCAGTCAACACGTCATAGATATTGAAAATCAGGTTGTTACCAGTGAGGATCGGCCAGGACAATCGGATTCGCATAGTTGGTTATAAGGTAATAGTAAAGCCCTTCCGTCACGAGGGCCAAATGGACAGTATCAAGAATCCTAAGACGCGCCATCATCAATCAAATTCTCATATTGTAGGTAAATCACCGAGAAAAGCTCACCAGAGGAAGTAAATCTATGTCCAACGTTCAAGTTCGATATCACGTCAGATAAAGAGGTGCTTTACAGTGGCAACTGCGTACCAATGCTCTAAACGAGGGACGATCGCCTTTGCTTGACTTGTAATAAACGAATGTCTGAAGGCAAGTAACGCCATATAATCTGAGCATGCAGTGCAGAAGAAAAAGCAAGGTGAACGTGTCGCGATTTAGAACAAGACCAAAACCACGCCTTGACGGTACTCACACACCAGCCAAAATATTTCCTATAAACGCAGCTCCCAAAGTATCGTCGAGTTTTAACATAGCCATTGTAATGCACCAGCTTTACTGGGCAGGCAGGTACAATAATCGAGGCTGACGAAAGAAAGGGTTCGGGAAATAGGGTTGCTTGAGAGATATGGGAGACTTATAAGGATGCAGAAGCACGGCTGGAATGTATTGTGGTTCGCAAAGATAGCATCCAACGTGGATACTCGCTTTCAGGTTAAATTTACCCACAAATTCAGCGTCTCATTGGCCGGAAAAGTGGGGAAGAGGTTTCAAAGGTACTGAGCCCTCAATCAAACTCATTCTTGCCATAAATGTCCATAACGTCGGCAGCGACTCCTGTCAAATGGTGTCAAGATTCAACGCCAGTGAGAAAGCTCTATGCGAAACAACAGTCCTATTTTCAGATTTCCATGTGTATTCATAATTGTTACTCACATGCGGAGTTGTAAGAAGGAAATTTGGCTAGGGTGAGAAGAGCGCTGGCAGTTTACTTTGCGCCGGACTTGAAGAAAAAATAGATCTGTGGTACCTCAAAACCGGCAAGGCTTGATTGAGCTAAGGTCCGATGGATTTGATAATGTTGTTTTTAACATCATTGTTACTTCAAGATTCAGATACATGAGAATGAAGAGCGGGTCTAGTTCATGGTTGTAGCTCAGTTGTTTGGTTTTAAGTTGAAAAAAAGGTTCACTGGGTACGAGACTCCAAGGATCGAGAGAGACGTCATTGAGAAAAGCAAGTCAGGGATGCCCCTTTCGTTCATTAGCCAATAAACTCAATGAGAAAACAGGAAAAACATGCAAGCGATGATATCGAAGAAGCAGAAGGCTGAAGACGTGAAAAATGAAAATCCTCACGCTGAGTCGCGTTGATTGGCCTTGTTTGATTTCGAAGCTTTGGACGGATCCGGTTCCGCACAAATCAACCGTTTCGCCTAGGTTTCCCCGTTTTTCACTGAATCGACCTACAGCTTCTTCAACTTGAGCAGAATTCGTATGTAATGTACAACCCCAATCATTCAAACAGAAAAAGGAAGTACAAGAATCGTGGGCCGCAGCACAGTCGTCGAAGAGATCAGGAATTTGACCAAGGCTCCAGTTACCAAGGCTTGAACTACAAGGCGGGACCATCGACTTCAAGCGATGCAGAAGGAGAAGAATATCAGGATCCACTTCGTGCGCTAAACATAGAGGCTCACGAAGCAACGATCCTCCGAGGTCCACAAGCTGAGGCAGCAGCCGAGTCCCTCGAGGTAGTGGAATACTACAAAGTCGTAGAAGCTCGCGATGGACATGGTGGTACAACATCACAGCAGACGAGGTTGAGAGAAAAAGATGATCAGGCTATGGCTCGTACAGGGGCTGCAGGGGTGTTGATAAAATTGGGATCTGGGACCGAACAGCAGTCGACTCAGAGCAACCATTCTAGAGCTGTCGATGGTCAGGGGCACAATCCCAAGCTGAGTATCGTGGATATGGATACAGATGAAGGTCCATTTAATCAGCCTGGGACCCGTCAAGGTGGTCGATCCACTGCTGTCACTACCTGGGTGGATAGGTACGTTCCATTTCTCATTTCCCTCAAATATTGCCAGATAGAAACGGGTTTGCCATCGTCGAGATACTGGTCTGCTTGAATGACCAAGTATATTATCAGCGATAATGAGAACAAGGTCCTTGCTTCTCGATGATGAATTGTTGTAAATTTTGAACGTTACGGGACGCGTGGTCATGAAAAAGTACAACAAATGGCGTTTCTGCTCTCATTTCCTTCCTGCACTTTTTTGTTAATTTCTCCCTTTTAGGTATGATATCCGCCTGTTGCTGGACTCATTGTCTTCTATCACCAATTATTCCTCCTCGTCCGAACCGCTCGCAGCTGGCGCATCGACTATACGGGCCAGCTCACCTTCTGGCTGGTCAGACCTGTCGTCCGACGCAGAGGATATTTTTTTCTTTACAGCGGAGGAGTCTGAAGATTTCAGACGAGATAAACGCCGGCGTTTGATTGACCAGGCACGAGAAGAACGTTTAAAGCAACGGTTGGAAGAAGATGGGGTTGATGACGTAGAAAATGACGAGCATGATGCTTGGGGAGGTAGTGATGAAGAGGTGGGACGCCATCGATGATTTACTGGTCTCATCAGCATTCTAATATCTACGTGCCACCTTTTCACAGCCCGATGAAAAGCAGGCCCTTCTGATGACCCGAACCGCAACACATCTTGCAGGATCTCCGAACCCTGCTCAACTAGAAATGCGAATTTTGGCAAACCACGGTGCAGATCCACGCTTTGCGTTTCTGCTTCCGAGAGGAAGATGGCGCCGCGCATGGGTCTCTGCCAAAGATGAAGCAAACCGAGCAAAAGAGAAAGCAGCAAACAAGGAAAAGCAAACAATTTTGGGCGGTTTAGCGGGGTATGGCAGTGGAAGCGACGATAGTGGTGACGAAAGTAATTCAGCTGAGAAAGAGGCTGAGGCGGTTCAACCCCCTCTCTCTACTCCGCCATTGCCATCGTCTCCGCCACCATCTGTGCCACCACCACCACCCCCTTCAATCTTGATGTTGGCATCTGCGGACGAAGAAGGCCATGGTTCTGACAGTGCAATCAAGGCTGAAAGGAGAAAGAGGGCAAAAGAATGGGCCGAAAGACGACGGGCCTTGGAGTCGGAATCTTCGAAGGTCCAAAATGAACACGGCGGTGAAGCTCTGTAAAGGGCTTATTTATAACTACAGATGGAATTTGGTCTATCATTCCAAGTCACAGGACGGATCAGACATTGAAATTCCCCAGTACGGGTTTTTTGGCTTCAACAATATTGTTGGTAGGAGTTCTAAATGGCCAGTACCCTCTGAAGAAATTCTGGGAAAGGTTATGAAAAGTATCGACGATTAATATTGTATCTAATACGTTGTAGTGTGCTACTTGTTATGGTCATCATTATACAGGATGTACTTTTATCTACTGACAAGGTATTGTTTTTAAATGCCCGTTTCGAATAGCCAGCTACGAACTAGGCATACTTTTTGTAAGGTATATATAACTGTTTTTTCCCGTAGTGTATGATGAATAACTAACGTACGTAGGTATGGCAAGAGAAGCAGCGGAGAGAAAGTAAAAGAAAAGCAACAAATAAATAAAAAAGCAAGAAAAGAGCAAACCATACGAAAGCATAAATGTTTTTAGAAGTCGATTTGCATCGCTCGGGAGGACGGGGCTGTATTCTCGTCCACAATCGTGCTCATGGCGGCAGCGGCGACGGCTTCGAGGGCTTTTCGACCTCTGCCCCTAACTCTACGCTTTTTGGGAGGAGGGGCGCAGATGTTGACAGCCACTTTCGGAGCCGGAGACCAGATATCAGACGGTGGCATGTTTGAAATTCCAACTCCAAGGGGGGTTGGTCGTGCGAAGGGATCGACAGACAATTTGCGTTTAGGGATGAACGGTGGTGCAGTCGCCGTCAATGTAAGATTTTTCATGGCAGTCGTAACAGAACGAAGAGAGGAAGATGATGGCGAAGGGGATAAGGCTTCCGACAAGCCAGTAGTGGTCGTGACAGAGCTAACGGCGGTGGTAGTGGAGGACGAGGACGAGGATGTCTCGCAAACATTCATCTGAGAGGTCCCCCTCTGAGGGGTATGGTTTTCGGGCGAGGAATGGGTGTTTTGTGTTGAAACGCTACTCCCCGAAATCACAGTCGGGTTCGTAGAGCTAGTTTTGTCGGTTTCAAGAGAAAGTGGCTGAATGGCGGTTGCAGCGTCGGTATTTCCTTCTGACATAACGCCTTGTTGCCTGATGCTTCGAGACGACGCTGTTGAGAACGACGAGGAAGAATTGATCTTCTGTAGCAACATCTGTGAAACCTGTGGATATGGATAAAGAGTCAGCAAAGAATCCCTTTATAAGTATGGCGGGGGTATAAAAATACCTCAGTCAGACTCTCGTTGTCACTAGAGAGCTGATGTGATTCGGGCTGTATATTGTTGCAGTCAGGCAGAGAACTAATGGTGTCCCCTTTCTTGGGAGAGTCAAACATGCGCTTCATAACAAAATATCAGTCGCGTTTGAAAGAAGGCTGGTTCTACAATGACGCACTGTGGTTATGACGCGTACTTCTTGCGATTGTTTGGCAAGCTCCTGAGAGCCAGTGGATGGTAGGATTGGACGCTTTTAATGTATGAGACACATGGCGGACAAGTGAGGAGTTGGTTTACCTTCGACGAACTCGCAGTAACGGTGGTCAGACCAATTCCAGGGCTTGTAACGCCCATGTTTTCATCCCTAAGAGCTTCGGACTCACCCCCCACAGGTGAGGCCTCGGCCAGTGATGAAGATTGATCGGTCTTCGGTGTATTGACGTCGAGTGGTGGTAGTGTACCATTTGCGGCCATGTGAGCTTGGATAAGTCCAAGTAGAATTCCAATGCTGACAAGAGCGTTCATGTCAGTGGCAGGAGGCTATAGAATGGCTGTTACATAGGTCATTAAGCAGGTTGAAAGGGTATGGGACGGACCATTGACTGAAAGCGACCTGCCAAGAAGGCAGGCTGGATCTGTTGAGCATCCTGGCCCGTATTGATGATGAGGGAGTCCTCCTCTGGGGATGACTCTGCGTTCCAAGGTGGACCTCCTGCTCTCAATAAGGTCTCCAGCTCACTTGCGTATTTGTCGTAGTGATGACTGTCTTCTGCGGCCACAACCTCAGGTTCCAGCATGCTGCGGTTAGGCTCGATTTTCGCATCTCCGTCAAGAGGTTCCATTACGATAGGGCAAACCTCTGGTTCTGTTTCTGTCTCCGATTCTTGGTCCAATGTCTTTCGAGGTGAAGATGGCTTAACTTCGGTGGTTGTCTCCTTGGATAGCGAAGGATTAGGATTAAGACTGATCGAAGCAGCTGAACTATTGGCGACAGCCTCCAGTTGAAAGTAGAACGAGGCAAAGCTAACCGGGATGGACACAAAACAAATCAAACAGACCAAAAAGTCGCTGAAAATGATGGAAGGGGAGGGAGTTCGGGGTCGCAGAGAACCCTGAAAGCATTTGAATATGGCGCAAAGAAAAGTCCACGCGACACGAGCACTGGTTTCCACAACTAGAACCTGAAAGATCGCAACAAAAAGAAGGGCGATTTTTACAAGCGACCAAGCAAGGCGATAAAAGTAGTCATCCCCCAAGACCTTTTCAGTTATGCCATGGCAAAGTCGCACGATAGCACACGAAGAGAACCAACGCAGTGCACGAGTTGTTCCTGTCGCCTGAGTGATTTTGTGGGCCGAGTATATACCTTCGCAGACAACAAACTGGGCGACGCCGTCCTTAGCTAGGGATGTCAGCCTCTCCAGGCGAGCAAGAAGGACGTGGGTGACAGCTTGTCTTGTTTTTGTTATTCCGTATGAGCGTATCAGTACCCCGTAAGAAATAGCCTCGAGGATAGAGAAGTAGACAGCAGCTTCGACGGCATAAGAACAGGAATGGTAGAGATCACGGACGCCTGCGGAATATCTGTTTTTCAAGTCTTCTAGCGAAGTATGTTGAGGCCCTTCGTGTTTATCGATGTCGCTGGAATACGACTTGTCGGCGTCTTCCGCAAGTGATGGAGAGGATGTCGTCGTCGAGCTGGCTTGAATCCCTGAATCCCCCCAGAGAAAATGGTTGTCGATGCCGATGCGACTAGCTAAGATGTCTTTGGCAGGGCCGTTGTTGATCCAAGCTGACCATTCAGCGATAGAGTTACTGGATGCGCGAGATCGAGAAGACATAGGTTGGGTACTAGTATTGGACATGAGTCCTAGATTGTTAAAAGGAATTTGGGTGGTGTGTTTGAATTCGAAGTAAACCTTGTCAAAGACAGAAAGAACGAGGGCATGGCGTCTTGATAAGGCATTCTAGTTGTAACTGTCAGCCTCTTTTACGGGCGGCTAGGACAGGAAGCCACCAGGGGAAAATCACAGTCCGGTCGAGAGCATACGTGAATTGGGATTCCGCCGATCACAATTCCGTC
>NHTK01001156.1:0-51993 GCA_002938355.1 Panaeolus cyanescens
TAGGAGATAATACTTTAAAATTACAAACAATATATGAATTGATTAATCCTTATATATATTATGATAGACTTCCATTTATCAGTGAATTATTAAGTACATGCATGGTTCAATCAGAAAAAATATGCCCCTATTGTAATGATATGATTTATCTTGACCGACAGCTTTGTTATGTAACAGCTATTGATTTTTTAGTTATTTCTACTCCAGTTGGAAATATACTGCCTGATCTGCAGTTAACAATATACTCAGGCATTAATTCTATGGAGTCACAAACATTATATTTGTGTGGAATAGTTTATTTTGCAAACAATCATTTTACATCACGTATTATACAGCATACAAATAATGGCGCTCAAATTTGGTATCATGATGGTATAGTAACAAAAGATACATGCATGTATGAATCACATATTTCTAATATTGAAAATGGAAATCATTTATTATGTGCTCAGGATGGTCGTATGATATATGCATTATATGCAAAACAAATCACAAATAATTAAAAATATTTTTCTTTTTCTAGCAAAATTCAAACTCAAAAACTGTCATGCAAGGCTGCATGATGCAGTGGGCATGCATGTGTTACAAATACTAAATCTCAAAATTCCTAACTCTTTAAATAAAGGGGAATTAGAGACTCGGGCAGCCCATTCAGATTAACCTGCCTCCTCACTCTACTCTATTTTATTTCTCGAAGGTGCATCAGTCTCCAAGTAAGCTTATTATGGGTCTTCCAGCAGTTTCTGCATTGCCGGAGTAGCTACTCTCTTTGACTACCCTCTGATTTTATTTTTCAAGGATGTAAACACCCGAAGGAATCACTGCCAGTGATTCGTAAAGCACCCATCAAAATCTATGTCAGGTAATTATGCTCAACTATGTTGATAGAATTTGACTGGTACAATATAGTAAGATTTCTTATAAATTTGTACTAAATACTTACAATTACTAGTATGGAGTACAGCACTCAAAGTCGACTCTTGAGTTGCACTCAGTTGTTAAGTGGCTGTGCTAATTGACGAGCTCACGTGAGGTCTTTCCGAAAACGGATGAGGACCCCGAGAGCAAGAATGGAAGGCGGCCTGGGAAGTTGAAAATGGCCGTTGCCCTTTAAACATTGTTTATAATGTATTTGTATTTGATTTTCAATTTAATGTACCGTAGAATATTACAATATAATAATTTTGTGTATTCTGTGGGCCATTTTGAGGGCTTGAAGCACAGCTAATGGCTTCGAGTCTTCACATGGTCATAACCAAGTAATGTTGGTTCCGTGATTGATTCTGTGATTAATGGGCTGAGCTTCAGCTCTGCGTTCTCTAATACGATTAATAATAGGTTTGATAAATACACAGTGAGGAGTTGAAGCACTACGCGTGTGCTTTGCCTGCGCGACACGGTGATGGTTTCTACCCATCAAATCTGCCATCAAACCGATTAGATTAGTGCCTATCTACCCAAGTATCCGTCAGTATCCTGCAGTATCTGGTTCCTAAAATGGATTTTTCTTACATTTTCCTGTCGGTTTTTACTAAATCTCATCAAGACCCTGACTCCCTCCCTGCTGACATCAAGCCATTTCAGTATTTTTCGAAGAAAAGATACTGAAAATTATATATGGGGAATGATCCATGAAGGTCAGAAGGTTAGTACTGTGTTTTTGTCAGTGAACGAGGTGTTATATTTAATGGTAAAACTCCTCCTCCTTCCCTCCTCCCTTTCCTTCTTTTCCCGATTTGGAATTTAATTTTTAGTTTAATTATTTGTTTTATTAACCACATATACCGTTACCAAGCCCACCAAGAGCTATTGGTTATTTCAGAGTCGACTGTATGTTTAAGCAATATTTTGGCAATAATTGCTTATACAAAATGAGCACTCAATTTATCTTGTATTATATTATAAACATTGTGGCATTCTTTTTCCATGCAATTATTAATTAAATGGCTGCAGAAATCATTCATATTTAATACTTTTATAAAGACTCGTTTGCCGTGCCGCAGCAGCGGCCTCTATCCCAAGTTAGAAGAAGGGTCCAAGCCTTTTTGTTGATTGCCCAAAAAGGTGAGTCAGTTGATTTGTCATACATAATAATGGACCTCTGCAATGAATTTCAAGTGCCGACTTGTTCACAGCTTTGTTCTTAACCACCATCGTCTCCTCCGACGTCGTTGGTGATTTTTGACAAACTTCCCTTCAAAAAGTCTGTCAACTCAGTCTTTATTCTTTTAATTACAAGTAGGTTCTAAACATGTTTGAACACTCAAAATATCAGTTACACCGAGATCTTTCTATAGACTTCTTCGTCTTTCTGTAAGCAAGAAGAAGAATTAAAACTTGGTCTCTCATCCACATATAACTCACCAACGCTCAAGTTCCTCTTGCTAACCGACTCCTCGACCTGATGGCATACGCTCAACCTTTTCCACTTGCTGCTGCTGCCTCAAAACCTACGCAGCCAACATTCGCCCCCGACCTTTCTGTTCGCCTCATCTGCCCAGAATGCAGAGACCCAAATCCTAACATCGTCGAGGAGTTTGGTAGCGGAGACCTTGTGTGTGGGACCTGTGGCTTGGTCCTTGGTGACCGTGTAGTAGACACTCGGAGTGAATGGCGTGTATGTTTCATTTTCTTTCCTGTCAAATCCTCTCTTTCAGGCAATTCTTTGCGGCTGACACAAATCTGCCATTACTAGACCTTCGCAAACGACGAGGGAGATGACCCGTCTCGTGTTGGTGCAGCTTCAGATCCCCTAATGGAGGGAATGGAACAGCTGGATACTTTAATTAGTTTCAAGGATGGTGGAACAGGTCTTGCCCGTGAACTGCAGCGCGCTGCCTCACGTTCACAAAATTCGCGGTCGGAACGGAACCTCCTTACTGCGTTCCGCGAAATTACCTCGTGGTGCGAATCCTTTTCGCTGCCCAAGACGATCAGTGACATTGCGAAGCAACTATTTCGACGTGCGGACGAGGAAAAGCTGTTGCGTGGCAAACCAACTGAGGCTGTGATTGCAGCCTGCATTTTCATTGCATGCCGACAAGCCCATGTTCCCCGTACCTTCCGCGAAATCTGCAACATGACCCACGTGAGCAAGAAAGTCCTCGGCCAATGCTACAAAGCTTTGGAGCAAGCATTCAACCTATCACCTGGTGCGACAGCGGCGGCTTCGCAAACTGCATCGTCAGGGGGGCCCACGACGGGGCCAGAGAACCTTTTGGTTCGTTACTGCAACCACTTGGACCTACCTCCAAATGTCCAATCCATATGTAGCGATATTATCGTTGCCGCCAGGCAGCACGGTATTGCAGATGGAAGGAGTCCAGTTTCAATTGCTGGTGGTGCAATTTTCTTCACCTGTCACTTGCTCGGCAAGACCAAGTCTGTGAGGGATATCAGCAGTGTGGCGGGGGTGAGCGAAGGGACTATCAAACTGGTTTACAGGCTTTATTATGCGGAGAAGGAAAAATTGGTCAAGCAGGAATGGATTGATGAGGGTAAAGCCAGTTTGGATAGGTTGCCTTTCGACTCGACCAAGTAAACCCAATTTCACATTGTATGGTCATTTTCTCTTTTTTTTCACTCTTTATCAGTCACTTTCTTTTCGTGTAACTTATCAAACTTAGTCAAGTGGACCTCGTAGTGATTTCTTGCCATCGTATATTACTGTATCGGTAGCGTCATAGCTTCCCAAATAACATGGATTCACCAAATATTATGGGAAGATGATCCCAAACTAAGCTGCGAGTTATCTACGCCCTTTGCCCCTTGTAGCGCCCTTGCCTCTCGAAGACTGACGAGCAAGAGCAATGCCTCCACGACCTTTGCTCGCAAATTTCACCGCCTTGCGGACATTCAGTACACTCGAACTTTCGTCAGCAGGGGCAGCCCGCATTTTTTTGCTATCACTTTCCATCTTGGCCAACAAATTGAGGGACGATTTCTTTTCTTGCTCCGCTGAGGCTTCTGCGGGTTCGAACTGGATGTGCATGAGTTTTAAAGAACTTGAAAATAGCAAAAGAATATTTACCTTCCGCTTCACACCACGAAGTTTCTTCTCTCCCTCCAACCGTTTGTCAAACTTGCCCATGCTTGCAGTGCTTACTCTGGTCGAAGCAAGAGTCTTGTCGATTTCCTCTTTCCGCTGTTGTTGAGGACCAGCATTACGAGCAAGGTTCTGAAGGCGTTGTTTTTCATTTTTGCTGACACGAACTTTTCTTGCATCTCGAGCAGCCTTGACAGGGTCAAAATCGACATCTGTGCAAGTAATCGTTAGATATTGATACAGCAAAAACTAGGGTGAGTGCGCACCAGCATTAGCAGGAACTTCGTGTATCCATTGCTCTTCGACCTCCTTATTTTTGCCGTTGCGTCCCCAGCGATTAACCCACTCCTGCTTCTCCTCGTCCCAGACTTTCTTGTCTCGGACTTTCTTTTGGATACCCTTGGCAGCAGCAAAGCGCTCCCATTTTGTTGGTGGTTTAGGTTTTGGCAGGGGTTTAGCACGGGGAAGCTGATATACGGGGGGTGGTAGGATGGCGAGTGGACCGTCTGGGGATTGTTTTGTAGGGAGGGAGAAGAGCGAGGCAAAGAGAGATTGTACACCATCTCGGGCTAGTGATTGAAGATAATCCTCTCGTGAATCACTACAAGAATATGTGAGTTAATGTTCCATGATGAGTTGGAATAAATTACTTGTAGCTTTCTTCGTCTATGGGGTTGAGATCTGTGACCATTAGCAGACCTGGATCGACCTCTAATGGCGTCTCTTTTTCAACAGTCACTGACTGACTAAAATTTTTATTAGACAATATAATAATAAAAGGCTCATAAACATACTATTTTGCAGCATGAGCTGCTAGAATATTTGATACATCCATGGTAGAATCAAGAGTTGCAGTCTGTACAATAGATTCGAAAAAAGCAATCAATGTTTGGTTCAGATGATGTTGACAAACTATATGGGTTTATGAAGTACTCGAGCGCTTGAACATGATCGTTGACCACATCGACCTCGACTTTGAATCATGAGTGAACAACAAAATGCTGCTGCTGGACCAAGTAATCCTGCACAAACTGCTAATTCTTCAGCTACGGCAAGTTCTGCAGAGTCAACAGATGTTATCCGAGCACTAGGAAACCTGCTCAAGTCACAAACTGGCGAGACTCATACAAATGAACGCATATCTTCCATTTTACTCTCCAACATGGCAAACTTGGTTCAGCAGGGAAAGTTGACCCAAAAGCAAATTATTGCGGTGCGCATCCATATCTTGCGTCTTGCCACTCAACAATCTTGAATGGCCACTGACATGAACTCACTTTCTTGGCGATTATTCTGCCATTCCATTGTATTAATTGCTCGTTCATTTACGATGGAATAGCTGAAAGAATTTGCCGATCAACATAAACCAGCCAATGCTCAAACCACTCAAAATGTATATGCAGCTCCAGGTGCTTCAGCTCTTGCAACCGGACTAAAAGTTCGTTTTTACTCTTATTTGTATCCTTTAATCTCACAAAAAAACATTAGGCAGGAACACCCACACATATCCCCTCTCCTACCCCACATCCCACTCTCGCGACTGCTGGACTAAAATCAACCTCAACTTCAGAACTCATGCCTACCGCACCACCCTCGGCCTCGGTATCGACCCCAACCACAAGTACCGCTGGTTCAGTGGCTGGAGCGGGTGCAAACGCAACGTATGTGACTGGCACCGCGGCGTCTGAACATGTCTTTTATCCCCCTATTAGCAGTACGCTTAATGCGACCAATCCGGGCCCAGTGCCTTGGACACCGACGAGACCTACACTGTCAGGAGGAATATACGCTGGAAGGATGTCGGGTGAGCATCATCCCCCAAAGCCATAATTCACTTCTTGGATTCGTGCAGTTTTCTTGAAAGGGGCCCTTCTTTTCCTTATGTATGGTTTACAGTACAGTTTGCACTTTATATCTCCCGATACTATTTCGGGATCACCCTTTGAGAGTTACCCTTTGTCTTCGTTTAAATAAATTGTTCTTTGTGCCCCCATCTTTCTTTTATCTTGATCTTGTTCTTACTCTTTAAAAGTGTTTTTGTTCGACTCTTAAGCTGACCACATTCATGACTGCAGGCACCCCCGCACAAATTATGCGAACGAACGACGATCCCTCTATTTTGCTCGCCGACGACAGTAGGTCACGAAGAAAGAGCACACCCGGTGATCAAAGCATGCGCAGAACGATTCAAGACCTCGTCGCGAGTGTCGACCCCAATGTAAAGATTGAACCAGAGGTGGAAGATGTGCGTGGCTTGTTCCTTTTTTTGCCTGAATGAAATTCTTACGCGACGCGATTCCTTGATATTTTCTTAATTATAGCTTCTTTTGAACATCGCAGACGAGTTCATCGATTCAGTAACCAACTTTGCATGCCGTTTGGCCAAACATCGTGGTGGAGATTCATTGGAAGTTCGTGATCTACAGCTACATCTTGGTATGTTGTCGTTATTTCACGACTTGACGAGCTTCTCGCTCATGTTACGTGCAGAGCGTAATCATAACATCCGTATCCCTGGATTTGCATCTGATGAGACTCGCATCTCTCTTTCACAATCAACCATCGTACCTGCTTACGCGACAACGATTAACAAAAAGAACGCACAAGGCCCACATATGACGTTGAGGGCACAGAGGCTAGCTCAGGTGCAGCAAGCCAAGAGGGAAGGAAAGCTTATGTGAGAAGGCGTCTGAACGACTACTTCATTTCGCCGTGTTTTGTAGCTCTTTTTTTCGCCAATCTTTCGCCTTCCATTCTCTGCTTTGTATTATTATATAGATCCTGACATACGTACCTATGCGGACACGATACTGTAATTTGTTAGCTTAATTTGTTGGTGCATTTATTACTTGACGCGGCGAGGAAACTGTCTCTAGTTGAGCAATGTGATCTCCGTCTTTGTACCTAGAGCTCTCCATCCAGTCTTGGCACCTTCTCGTTGTGAAATATGCTTTGGGAGCTCAGTGAGGACTTTGGCAATAAATGTTGGGTCAGTGAGAGGCGTGAGGTCGTTTCGTTTGGGTAAGAACTAGGATGAAGAGCATCAATGGATGAAAGGATAAAAATATGGATGATGCTGACCTGTTTCACGACACTGTAAGGAGCTTCCCATGCACTTCTTTCTCTTACCAAGATCTTGGGATCTGGCGAGGCAAATGAGTGGTATATTCTTGTGTCGTATGTACGAAAGAGAACATTGTCGACGCGGAGGGTGAATCGAGAAAGGATAAAGAAACACGTTGGCATTACGCGCTAAAGAGGGTATTAGGGTTGATAAGAACATTTATAGAAAATAGAGGGCGTACTATGCGGACAAGCAATGAAGATGCACCGTTATCATGTAACTCGTCTTCAAATAGGGGTATTTCGGCGTAAAATAGTATAGGATCTGGACGGGAGAGTTCTGCCAATGGGATCCCATTTGAAGGATTATCTAGATCTGCTGGTTTCCATTCCTTCTCTACGTAAGATTTAGGATCTGAAGGTGCTTTGGATTCTGTACTTTCAGGGTCCTCGGATCCATCGTCGTCATCTGCTGAGCCAGGTGCGTCGGGCGATTGATGCCCTGGGTATACCGTTGTAAATGTCCAATCGTAGGGTTTGGCTGCAACAGTCTTGGGCATGGGCAGATTAGAAGCCGGTGTTGTCCTGAACGGTTTGGATAAGAAAAAAAGAGCGACAAGCAAGTAAAGCGACTGTGCCTGCTCTGCAACCACTTTTCAGCATAGCCGACCTTGACGCTTCCGTCTCCCTCCTCTAGTTGTCCTGCCTTGACTGCCTTGAGAGCATTGTATGCTGAGAAAGAGTATTTCCAGTTTGAAGGTTGATGATGGAGTGTCAAGTAGTTGTTTCCAAAAGTCATTTCTGGCAAAGGTATGCCTAAAGCTGCTTGAAATTGGTCGCATTGAGCAGCATTTGATATTGGATTTGTGCTTGCTGTAATATGCCAGCCATTTATTTTAATTGTACGTGAATTTGGAGATTCAAAGAGCTGATGAGTTGACATTTTAATAATAAATGATAATCAGCTTTTTAGTTTTGTAGTCAAGTGTCAGTCACACTTTGCTAGTCACACTTCTCTTCATGGAACAGTCAAGATCGTCTACGCCAGAGGCACCGCCCCAGGATTTATGGTCCTCTATACTTGATTCGGTCTCTTCGTCGCGTTCAATACCTTCAAAGCAGATTCTTATTCTAGGTCAACCATCAACAGGAAAATCTACTCTTGCATCAGCTCTACTACAGAAACCTATATCTCCAGACGACCAGAAGGAAGACCAAAGGGCTGACTTTGCCATTGGATATGACTTTGCAGATGTAAGGGATGACGCTGATGAAGGTGAGTACAACGGTTCTCTGTTGTAATCTTTGTAAAACGCCTAAACTGCTACTTGTTCATCGCCAGATACACTCGCCAGACTGTCAGTGTACACTGTGCCCTCGTCTGCTCCTGCCTACATGTCCTTGTTACCCCATTTTATACCCCCTACATCATTGCTATCAACACTCATTATCATTGTGCTGGATTGGACGCGTCCCTGGACATTTGTCGAGGAGCTGCAGACGTGGCTAACTTGGATAGAAACCTGGTCAAAAGGAAACGGTGCTAGAGAAGTAGAAATTGTACGCGAGGAAGGCCGCGAAAGACGCAAGTATCTCATCTTCTTACAATGCAATATAATTGCTTATAACGATCTATTAACAGTCCAGTCTTACTTGCAACATTACACTGAACCTTCGAGTGAACCCATCTCTGCTTCCAACTCGACACTATCCAATACTCTGTTACCCCTCGCACCTGGCACCTTTACCCATAATTCTGCCGGTGTTCCAATTATAATAGCATGTACTAAGGCAGACTTGATTGACGACGGCAGCGATCTGGTTGCTGGTGCAGGTGGAATGGGCGGAATGGTTAAAGGCAAGGGTGGCGAATGGGAAGAACAGACCGACACCATTATGCAAATACTGAGGACAGTTGGCCTGAAATGTAAGCATTTCATTATGTGTGCAGTCAACTGGCTAATGTTAACGTCTTTTCAGACGGTGCAGGACTGTTCTATACAACACCTCTTCCTGCAACTCTTGCAGTGTTGCGTCAATACGCACTCCACTTGCTGTTTATGCCACCTCCACCTTCCCCCCTTTCAGTCTCATCTTCCGAAGTGCAGCCTCCTGCACGGAATCTATTTCCGTTCTCACATAAGCCCAACACTTTAGATCGTGATCACATCGTAGTACCGGCAGGTTGGGACAGCTGGGGTAAAATCTCGGTCCTACGGGACGGGTTTAATGCCAAAATGTGGGGAGAAGCATGGGAACGGGATCTCGAAGGCGAGGAAACAGGTGAGACGGGTGCAAAGAAAGCGTATGCCAATTTGGTGCCAGATCATAGTGTCAAGGTGAGTCTAAACATATAATATACACTTGCAATGAATTGGTAATGACTGTATTGCTTGTCTAGCCACCGCCACTTCCCCCTTTCAATAACCCAATGCCGGAACAATCATTCTTGGCCAAAAATTACGACGAGAACGCAAAGAAGGGCGACAGAGACCCTCGTGGTGCATTCCGCAATCCAGCAGAAGGAACCGCGGGTATTGTTGGGCCTTTGGGAAGCAGCAGTTTCAGTTTACCTGGTGTTGAGCGTGCACTCAGTGAGATGGAGAGTGGTTCAATTATGGGAGGTTCTGGAGGGTCCCTGTCAGCAGATACAGCGCGTCGTCTGGCAGCGGCGCGGTCTGCAGGAACAGCCACAGCTCGACCAGCAGGACTGGCTGCATTGAATCCCGCATCACCGACAAATCTTTCAGCTTCCAGATCACCTATTTCGCCTGCTGGCACGAGTCCTGCACCTGGATCAGGATCAAGTCATGAAGTACTGCATAACTTCTTCCAAAGTTTGTTGAGCAATAAAGGTGGCAGTGGTGGAACAGGATTGAACAGCAGTCCTTCCAAAAGACCCAATGGAACGCAAAGCAATGGTACAGAGGAGGCAAGTTGATTATTATATTAGCTTTATTTTGTTACGTAAATATAAGTAATTGTTAGTGTTTGTTGTGAGATATTGAGTGGCTGTGTCAATGAATTCCCAGTCAACTTTGTCGTTTCTCTTCTTTGCCTCGATCCAAGTCTTTACAGGTTGGCATTAAACTGCCACAACCTCAGTCTGTCTTTTTTTGTATATAACAGAGAGAAAAAAAAAGACGACTTTGAGATTCTAAAAATCTCATTTATTTTATTATCACCAGGTTAATAGAATCTCAAAAAAATGGGAAAGTGGTGAGTGTGCCTTCTCATAACGACAAACTGCATCGCTCTCTTACGCCATCTTGTAAAATGATAGGACTCCGGACTACATTGACGAGGTTCTTCAGCACAAGGTCTCCAGTTTGGTGTATGCATAAAGTCATATCTACCGTTCTATTCATTTATTAAATCATTAATGTCAGAACTGGTGCCATTCGGAGAGCAGCCGTCGAGAAGGACATTCAACCGATGACTTATGAGTGTTTCGTCAAGGAGCTCGATACTGGTGATTCGTTTACAACCACAATCATCGATATTTTGGTCAAAGTGAGTGGCATTCCACCCATCCGAGCTCAGTTTGCATCCTGATCATGCCTACTCCAATTTATTTACATTCTATCGCTCCATTTCTCCATGCATTCAAAAAATACCTTTAAATTCATCAGGAAGTTGCAGACCGGCAACATAGGCTAAACCCCACAGACCGACGTTTAGTCGCGGATCGCACAGTGAGGGCTCTCCGCTCATTAGCATCCGCGAGGCCCTATATTGGAGGTCGTCCCGCTCGCCATGTCTCTCGCCGTCACATTCTGTCGGATTACCCTGGTGCGCCTCACATGGATACCGACCTCATTGACGACGAAGATGACGATGAACTGGCTTCGTTTCTTGACCCACCACCGCCCCCTAGCGTCCTAGAAGGCACACGCATCAATTCAGAAATATACGACGCACTCAATCCCTGGCCGCATAATCCCCCTTCATCTGTAACGGCACCACGAGTTATTCCTGCCAGTCCTTCACCAGTCTCGGATGAGTGGCCTGTAATTCGTCCATGGTCAGCAGCTGGTGGCGCTTCTACCGCACCTTCAACATTGAGTCGTCAAGCATCTATCAGGCGAGCTCAGCGCTCACGGGTTGTTGATTTCAATGAATTTACACATAGGAGGCGTATCACCAATCGTGATGCAAGAGGAGAATCTGCTACAGGAGCTGAGGCACGGGAAGGTAATGCTGGAACGGGATCGACAAGCGCACCAGCAGCTCCTACTTCGACTTCAGCGTGGTCATCAGGAGGCGCTGTGCGCCGCTTCTTCCCTTTCCCACCACGATCTTCCTTCAACAATCTTGCACGTCGGGCAATATCCCCAGCCACTGCACCCTCCTTTTTCGAATACAGTCCAGAATCTCCCTCTCAAACATTTGGGCCCCATTATTATGAAATTGTGGGCTCAGCACTACCAATACGCTCTTCTTCAGCGGATGCAAGCACAGCACCGGGCCCATCGACTGCCGTGGGCGCCGAAACGCCTGACGACGTCTTGACTCGAGCACCTAGGCTGCGAAGGGGAGGTGTTCGGCCACCTGAAACGCTTCCCCGCCCTCGGTCACCCGTCTTTGTTGTAACCGCGTCTCCGACTCTTCAGGCTGCCTCAGCCGGAGCGGATGATGACATGGCCCCTATTGATGTTATGCCTTTGGAACCGATGTCTACATTGGATCCCTCAATGGCCAGGATTCAAGCCTCTACAGACGCCGAGCCCACCCCTAGTCCACCAGAACCACCAACCCCCGCATCCGGGGCCGCTGCACTGGGTGCTAGGTCGGTTACTGATGATATCGTGGGTGCTTTGTTGGCAGTCGAAGAACTCGTGTCGTATCCTACCCCTGGATCAACTGAAAACGAAAACCTGACCTAGTTTATGTCAGTTTATCCCCTTGTATTTTCTTTTGCGATAGCTGTGGATGTACAGCCGCTTTTGTTTGTTGTCTGTCATGTTGTGTAATGTGTGTAACACCACAACCAGCTACCCATCCATTTTGGACTTGCATTGTTTTTTACTACTTATGCCTTCCTCCTCCCAAATCTACCTAGCACCATTGCAATTCTTATCTCTTTCAATTTTCTTTTTCGTCTTCTTTTCTCGTCCAGAAAAAAATCAATGTAATACCACGATATATATTTTGGAAGGAATAGACCAATTGATTTGGGACAGGTTTACTTATTGTTTTGTGACGGCAAGTCTTGCCTCCAGGATTGCCTCCTTCAACCTACTCAACGCCAGATGCATCTGTTCTTGACTTACCATGCTAAACGATGCACGCACGTAGGCCGTTTTCCGTCCACTGGGAAGGAAAATTGTACCGGGAAGTGCCAACACCCCTTTCTTGAATGCGATATTCCTAATAGCTTCCTCTGAGTCTCCACCTGAGGGTGAGCTAGGATCAACGATGAGCTTGAACCTGTATGATTAAATCTTTTTAGACGACATTATAGGCCGTAGTACAAAGGAAAGGATTACCACACAAACATTCCAGCCTCAGGTGTTGTCCATTCCACGAGACCGGTTAAATGCTGTCGCATCGCGTCTTCGAACATGTCGCGTCGTTCGCGGTAGAATGCCGATACGCGCTGAGTATGAGTAATAAAGCCTTCGAAACCCCATTGATCCAGCAGTTTGAATGCGATCATTTGTGTCAATGTGGCTACCTGAAGATTCGAGGTTTCGGTCTTCACGGTCACGAAACGGGAGTAAAAATAAGCCCCTGGTTAAACGATGTCAATGTATAACAAAAGCCACTTACATGCCGGTCGATTGCGTCGATAAGGGTTTTGGGTCCTGAAGCACATCCAATACGCATGCCTGCGGAGAGAACCTTCGAGAAACTGTCGAAACGCAAAACACGGCCTACTTCGCCCGTTTGTGCCTCTAGGGCAAAGTAGGACGGGTATCTGGGTGCTTGGCCATAATATAGATAAAAATATGGGTCATCTGGGGGATGATTATCATTGATATTAGGACGCTTGCATGAGAGGTCCCGTTGTCAAAACATACCTTCGAGGATGATAAAGTCGTGTTCTTTGGCAAGCTCGAGAACTTCTAGTCGGCGTTCGAGGGTTGCGGTCATTCCTGTAGGATTGCATCCGTACTGTACGAATAATCAATACTGGAGACCAGAAGTATGGCTTTATCGTCAGACTCACTGGGACTGTATAAAGAGCTTTGGGCTTGGGTTTTTCAACGGGCCATGCTTCTAGGATTTCCCGTAGAGACGAAGAGCGGATTCCATGCTCGTCTGTATCGACCTCTGCACCAGTAAGAAAGAATATAAATTGAGTTCCAGTATAGATGTAGATGTAGACTCCACGTACCAATTTTTTCGCATTGACGGTCGTTGAAGACAGGTAGGACGCCACTGAAAATAAAAAAATGTCAGGAACAAGATAAGATAAAACAGCAATACAACCCACGCGTATACAGGTGATTCGACGAGGACAGCGTCTCCTGGGTTCAAGATGCACATGGCGCCCTAAAAATTTGAAATGACAAGCATTTCGATCAACATGCAGCAACGCGCGGTATCCGATGTACCGACCTTGTAGACTACGTCTTGGGACCCACTACCCATGGTTACTCTCCAATCACCTTGAGTACGATCCCTTCCATGACTGAATTCTTGCAGGCCAGTCATCCATTCGACGAGAGGCTTCAAACCGGCTGTGGCGCCGTATTGCAAGGCTTCATGAAGTTCACTTCCTTCGAGTGTCAATGTCGATGGCTTTGATGCATCCGCCGACCTTGATTCAATTCTAAACGATGTGAAAGGGAATGTATCTGGGTTGGGTTTTCCAGCAAGGAGGGAAATTAATCCCGGAGTACTTTCAAGAGGAAGCAAACCACGGACTGTGCTTGAGAATGAGCTCTAAACATACAGAAGCCAGATGGTCGACCTACTCGGACTGAACCCTCGCAATTTTGCTTCATGCGAAAGGAATTTATCGTAATACGATGGTGGAAGGACCTTCAAGCTAGGCTTTTTCGTTTGTCAACGGAGGGAAGACAGCCCCTAACAATTTAAGCAGACCTTGGAACTACCGTTTATCGTTTCCTGAAACCCATTTTATGCGCAAAAGTATACAAGGAAATGAACTCGAAACACTGACCTGCACCATCTGTATGTTGGAAGACTCTCGAAAGTTTACAAGGGTTAAAGAAGGGATAATCCATGACCCAGCCCTACCACCTTGTGTTTAATAGGAAATTTCAATATGAGTCATTCACTGACGCCTGGAGAAAACAAGTACTGCCGATGTGGTTGATAATCCCTGGCAACCGATTCAGACACTTAAGGGGGTAGTAGACGTCACTGAACATACAGTCTGGTGTCCCGTAAGCCAACGGACTATCCTTGTTCCACCAGATTCCCTGTATCAATAATACAGGCGACAGGCGACCAATGGTAGCCAATGGTTAAACACCATGGGGCATGCATATGTCGCTGTTGTGGGCGCCTTTAATTTTGGAATGACACCCAGTGGGTTTTGGCTCTATTAGGTCAAGCATATTCTCCAATAGATTTTTCATAAAAAGATGTACCAGTTCCGATACAGATATCCACCTTTTCTCAAGAAATTTACCAGCCTGCTAAGGAGGCGCGTTACATAGTGTCGATATATGTAAAAGGTCCTGACTCCTGTTGGCAGGTCGATGACCAGATTGACATGTTGACTGCACAGCCACTAACTACTCATCTTGGCACCAATTGTCACGAACCATCAACACAGTCTAACCTCAGTCCGCACTTAAACCCACCCAAATGATCAAGAAACGTTCACGTCCCCAGCAACGTATACGTGAAATCTCAATAGAGAGGGAGGAGGACGAGGAAACGCCGCAGAACGAAGAAGAAGCAGGTCTGCCGTACGTTCATAATATTGTCTTTCCATATCTTGTAAAGACATAGTACTTACCCCGCAATTTCGACGTTAGGCTGTCTGAGCTACTCGAGCTACGCAAGCTGAGGAAAGCTCGTGAAGGAATCGATGTTGCTAAACTCAATAAAGGAGATGAGAAAAAGAAAAGGAAGCGGCCACGCGAAGAGCAAGGAGGTTTGAAGAAGGGAGCGGCCGAGGAAGAAGAGTACGTTTCATGACACTTCTTCAGCCATTGGCATCGTGTTCATTACATTTCAGAGAAGAGGAATCAGCGGAAGTCAAGACCAGGAGGCTTATACGTTCAAATAACTTTACGCAGCAAACTAACGCTCTCGATGTGGACAAGCACATGTGCGTTCTGGCCATTTTCGGACCTAAAAGCGTTGTCCTGATTGTTTTCAAGGATGGCATACATCGAGGAGAATTTAAAAATACGCAGTAGACCGAAGGAAGATGACGACGAGAAGGAACCAGTGGCTCTAGATCCACAAGAAGCTTTGTATAACATTGCAGACAGATGGAAAGTAGAGAAGCAGAAACCCACGACCGATGTTGGCAGTGTCACCAACAGTCTCAGTATGCTAACCGCTATCCCTGAAGTTGATTTGGGAATGGAGTATGTAATTTCTTTGCTTCTTCCAAAGCTGCCCAAATTCATTCGTTCATCAGCGCTCGGTTGAAAAATATCGAAGACACGGAGAAGGCTAAACGGATCGTAGCCGAAGAACGTCAGGAGCGAAAGAAACAGAACAGGGATGAAGAGCATCTTGCTGCAGCCAGATGTAAGTCTTGAGGGAAGGCATGGCCTTCAGCTGCCTTCAAGTTACTGACGCGCAGTTTTCTCAGTCTACCGGCCTTCCAACAAGTCAAAATCCGACGCTGACATTCTCAGAGACGCAAAGCTAGAAGCGATGGGATTACCCCCACAAGAACACTCTCCCCGGCGATCTAACCAGGAACGCTTGCAAATGGCTACGGATGAAATGGTATGTCGCACTGAATACGACAATTATAAGCCCCTGATGTCTGTTTTCAGGTCATGGAGCGATTCAAGAAACGCATGAGGAAGTAAAGCCTCGCTATATTGCATAACCGACCAGGTGTTGTACATTGTATGTTGTTATATCATGACATATTATGTTGTCTTTGATGTTAAGTGGCAAGATCTTTCAACTTGAAGAAATTAGGCGATCCAAGACCCGTGACTGTGAAGAACATCAATACGCGACTGACGGTTACCACTTATTATACCCACCCGGATCCCAACCAATTGAAGCCTGTTCAAGAGCACGGTTAGCCTCGTTCTATGCCAATCTCATAAGATATTCTTACATTGAATCCTGGTGTACCGCAGCCCGGGTTACTGCCAACAGTGATATCATTTAGGCCGTCAATACCTTTCGAGTACAAGAAAGGGTTCAGGAAGCCCATAGGTGGCAGCCTGGCTTTCAATCGGGCGTCATTCAACAAAGCCACGATTCCGGCGAAAATAGGAGTGGAGCATGAAGTTCCTGCGAATAAGAAAGCTTGCTGTTCGAAAAATACCCTCACAAAATCGCCTTGAGCGGCAACATCAGGGAAGGCCTTGATGAAAGTTAATGGATGGAATATCGCGCAAGTCGATTGACTTGGTTAGCTTACCCTTCCCTCCCTATTCCAGGCAGTACCTGTCAGCATATCATTTATCTCATGCAGTGTTAGTCTTACGGATTGAAAAGCCCCGAGTATAACCCCTTGGGTAGAGAGTTAAGATAGGTTGAGACAGCTTTGTCTTGATAGGCGGGACGAGGAAACTGTATGCAAGTCAACGCAAGCTACACTTTCGATTATCATACCTCCATACCAGATTGCTGAACCCTCCCCCAGATGCAAATCGTGAAGTGGCCACCTCTGGGAAATGTTGCGTGGCCCCAACAGTGGTAACGCTGGAAGAGTGCCAGGTCAGCTTCCATGAGATGCGATAGGACAGGTTCAAACCTACAATGGACACCTATTTGTTTGACGAGCCAATTCAATGCGCAGCTAACCTTCTTGTGCTAATTGTATACTCACGACGAAGGGAACCCCGGAATGAATTCAGTCTTGTTTCGTCCATCATTCGTGAAACATTGCTGGGTGGCAGGATCCGGATCGCCATCTCCTACACCACCATCTCCAGAAGCAAATAATACAGAGACACCTCGAGCTCCTATAGACGCAGCATCCATGTTTGAGCCAGAACCCAGGTTTCTAGTCTGTATCTGTCTTACCGAGTTGGGCAAACCCTCGGCAGGCGCGAAGGGCAAAGCTCTTTGGCACTACGAATCATAGTGAGTTCTTCTCACTTCATGGCTTGATAAACAATAACACCTGTCTGTTCATCATCTGAATAGCTTGTCGAGATCACCAGAGGTGGATTCCGCTGTGATAGGACAAAATCCAGCCATGTCGTGTAGGGTCTAGCATGACCCCCATGTTAATCAGCAGGCGAATAAGTGATAGGTGGGCCCTTTCTACTCACTCATTGTCGTCTTCTGTTTCATCGATATCAGGAATAAACGGTGGCTCGCCTCCTGTCGACCAGAATGTACCCTGTTGCGCGAAACACAAAAATAGTACCGTGAGAATGATATGCCAGCCGTGCGAAATTCAAGGAAGCTTCACTGGTATTGGGAAAGCAACACCGAAGGCCATCTGGGTATCAAGGTTAGCTTCTCCTCCTGGGTTCGATTGATTATTCGGACCACCTATCAGGGTTTTAGCAGATAGATAATCAATCGAATCACAAGAATTTACCGTTCACAGTAGTAAATTTGAAGCTGCTGTTCAATGCGGCTGGGACTTGATCTGCATAGAACGCTTGCAGGTCAGCAAAGCTCGCAACTTCACCCTATAGAATCCATTAGAATGCGTTTTTTTCCATTTCTTTCCTGGTTTGAAACTTACCAAATAACCCGTTATACCGACAGAGTTTCCTATGTCCTTGGATGGGGTATATCCAACAGCATTATATATCTCCTTGATACATGTGACTGTGATTTGCTGGTTGCAACTGGCATCCACGGTAATCCCATTGGTTGCATCATGAAGTACACCTGTCTGGGTAACAGGGGGTGCAACTTGGTCAGACTGAAAAACGTTACTCCGGTCTGCTTTGAATCTGCTAAACAACGTGGTTGGTTGGATAAGATCAACATGGTCATGCAACTCGGCAGGAAGGCTGTAAGAAGTCGTTCGAATAACAGTGTCTCCGCTCTCGTCGTGCTTCCAAACATGATACGTCTAACGGACAAGGATCAGCGTTGGACGATGATATTTGAGAACCTGCTCACAGTGTCTAACATCTGTTCAGCAATCCTTATAGGAACACGGACGGTAACCCAGTCATTGGCGGCGGTACGAGATATTTCCTCGTCTCTAAAGCCAAAGGAGGTCAGCCACTCGTCTACCTTCCGGAGGCTCTCATCCGGAGGGGCGACCAATGTTTCTACTTCCTCCTTTGAAAGAAATTGACCATAGTTTTTATGGTTGGGATTACTGACTTGATACAACTGCTCCTCCAGTATATGGAAGCTTGGCTGCGGAAGGCCTATGCGAAGGACCAGTCGAGTGTCGGGATGTGGGGACCCATGCTTCGTCCATCCTCGAGGGTGTTTCACTTCCTCCTTCACAATAAACGGGCGACCTCCCAGAAGGGCTGCATTTACAGCTATTCCAACGATCGGTGAAAAAATCAGCAGGCTTCGTAGGAGTGTCATGGGTGGTATGCAAGCAACAGATAAGCACTTGCTTGCTTAAATGCATCGGGCCTGCGAAGAAGTAAATACGATTGCGCCATCAACTTAAAAATGGTTATGGCATAGAAGGAAGTTCTGCTTGGGAGAGAGGATGCTCTTTTCCTGCAAACCCTTCCCAAGAATAAAGTTTGCTTCACATCCTGATGCATACAATTAAAGCTGTAAAGCAACCCAGGAACACTACAATGAGGATCCCCTCGAGTGCCCACTTGGATTCGGTCTATTTTTGTATATAATCTACAGTCCTTTCCAAGTGCCAGTGACGCTGAGCACCTTTGATTCACCGTACATAACTCACTGAACATGACAGCGACATATAAAGTAGTGTTCGACCATGTCAATTTCCATACATATGGTATTCTGATTCCAAAGACGGAGGTATCAAAATAGCATTGAGATCACAAATGTATTAACAATGCAGATCCCCGTGGGAAGGCCGCGGGGGACTGATCCATGTTGCACATTTGTGCCCTCACCTTCGAATTCGAGAACGAGATCCACGACTTCATCGGTGCTTCGTAGTTCCAGCGCAGACAAGCACCCTCTCAGGCTGGACGTATTTTCAGATTTTGTCTGTCATTCCAACGTGGGCGTATGTTTATTAATACGAATGAAAGCGTTTAAATATATACTAATGCGAAGGCTAGAAACACAGATAGCAATTCAGAATCCAGATACGGTACACTACGGAGACAGGATGACATAGACCAAAAGGGTGTTTAAGCGACACAGCAGAGAAACTAACAAGCAAGCGAGACAGGGATAATCATTAGAGCATAAGTCTTCATTATAAGAGGGAGCGTGAAAATGAACAACAAGGAGCACATGAAGGAGCAGAATAAAGAGGAGATTAGTTAATTAAAAACAGATAAACCTCATAGCGGGTTCCGTGACGTCGGACCAGGAATTAAAGAGCCAACTGGAGGGAGAACAGGTGATCCTCCTGGTCCATTTCGGAGGGGAGCAAGTTGACTACCCCGGGGTGATGCATGTACTGCTTGGTTGACTGGCGAAACTATCATAGCAAGTGATGGGGAGAGTGTTTGGACAGATCTTGGAGGAGATATTGGTGTTGGAGTAAGAGAAGGACCGGCATGGCGTTTCTGAGAAAAAGGTGTTGCGGATGGGCGAAGGTCTTCATCCACAGTTTTGTCATGGGAGATCCCTTCATCGACGTGCTTTCGCTTCCTATTAGGCACAACTACTGCAGAAGAAGAAGGTTGTGATGTACCATTTAACCGCCCTGGCTCTAAGGTCCCACGGCGATGTGTTGAAGGTGGCATGGATGGTGTGGTTACGGCACCCCATCGAGACCATGAATTGTTGTGATTCCAAGGTGGAGGCGGAGGCGCGTAGCTGCCGTTTTGGGGCGTGACAGTTGCAAACGTATTCATTGCAGAAGGTGGGTGGGAGTTGGTAAGTGGTGGACCATGGGCAACGAATGATTGTGGAGGATGTGAAGGATGTGGCCAAGACATAGGGGGATGTTGGGGAACCATATGTGGTGGCCGTGAAGCAGGCGCATTAGGAGTTGACTGTACTTCGTCTGATCCTGGAATGAACTCGACCAATTCGATGAAGAGAGTTGGTACCATAGGTCGAGCCAACTTCTTATAAAGAATTCGACTGCTACACGTTTCTAAAATCTCCTTCACATTGACATAAATATCATTTCCAAGGCTCTTTTCTATGAGACTGTTAAACAAAAACTTGCAGATAGTGTGATAATTGACTCACCAATTGGAGTAACCCTAATGTCTGCGTGAGGGTATGTTTTGTTCTTACGCAAGCAGCAGAGAGGACACGTAAACCGGACATTATGGAGTTTGGACTTGTCGGGAGGGAAGAATACGCAGCCTATGTGATAAGACCGTTGGCAACTCTCACAAGAGACGGTAGGATATCCGTTGCACTGGTCGTTACCACCTCGACAAATGCACCTTGTACCATCCCTCCAATCTTGGTCCTTGTCTTGGCCAAACACAAGTTTTGGGGTTCGCCTTTTCTTTGGTGGTCGTCCCGAGGAAACCAAACGTCTCGCAAGAAGGCGGTGAAGGCCAGCAAGGTCAAGGCCAAATGATACGTCAGGATTCGGCGAAACAGCGAACTGAATCTTGTATAGTTTCCTGAGATAATGACGAACACGCGGGATTTCTCCTGGGAGGTGGTTATCATGAAACGATGAGAATGATAAAAACTGTCCAATAGTGCTTGCAAGGCGATCCACGCGATGGACAATGATTTCCAGTTCCTTGTATTCTTTGGAATGGTGCTTGGATAAATCAGGTGCGTTGGCCAAGATAGTCGGGAGAAGGCAGAAGTGATAATTGCGCGCTTTCGTGATAGTACCATTCCAATGCGTTCCATCACAAAAGGGGCATGAACCGCCGTTGTCAGCGCACGCGCCATGGAATTTAGCAGCACAATGGTCGCATTCGACGGCATCCGAGACGCCCCCAGCAGGAGGAGGGATGACCGGTTCGTTGCAGATACACGTCCTGTATTCATCCACCGGTGGTTGGTCGTCTTCTGGGCGCGTCGTTTCCAACACGTCCTCGAGCACAGCCTTACTATGAGGCTCCGGATTGCCTTCCGCGTACCAGGGAATAGTTTGGACCCATGCTTCGTGTAACCGCAGCTGCTGCTCAAGCTTCTCAAATGTAGGAAGGATGAACATGTGAAGGTGCTTTTGTGCGTATTCTTTCCATTTTGCAATGGAAGTAAATACATCCTCTCCTTCAGCTGGGCTGAAGCGATTGCGCAAAACATTTTCGCACCGTGTTTCGAGGTCAGTTGCAATGTCCGCACTGCGTCTTAAGAGCGTCACGGAGTAGATGTCAAAGTCTTTCGATGCTCGAGCTGCAAGGCGCACGGCTTCCTGCAATCGGGCCTTCTCGCTTCCGGGTTGAGGATTCAACCATGACTTCGCGGTCTTCTCATAGTCGACTGCTTTTGCGCGAGCGTGCATCACTCTAGTCACCACCGTGGAGTCGACGTGTGTCTCTGAAGGCATGCTTTTGACAATCTCTTCCAACTCTGCAGTCGTCTTGACGGGTTGCTCCAGTAGTCGTCTCGCTCTAACTTCCCAGTTGTCGCCTGAGCGCTGCCTCTCGTTGAGCGTCACCATGTACTTGTTCGTATCGGGGAGGTTGCAGTGTTTCGCTCGATTGAGAAGCTGCCGTATTTCGTCCAATGTCAGAACACTAGAATCCCCGTCCTCTAGCTTCTCTTCCAACTCGTTGAGGAGTTCCTCCCGATCGACAATTCGCTCAATGTCCAGCAACTCCTCCATGTAGACATTCAATGACGAGCCTTGTAGGAGAATGCGCTTACACTCTGCCAAATATTCAGGTCGTTCCTTTTCCGCTGGAGGAGCTTTAAGAAGGGCAGCGGCCTTGTTTTTAACCTCTTCGGCTTGCTGGGCAAGATTCTGAAGGAGACCGATTTCTTGACAGTCAAACCCAAGGTTCTCGAACTCCCCTAGGATTCTGTATAGGTCATGTAGTCCTCGGTCTGGTCGGTCACCAGGGTCATCGGAGGCACCAGGAACTTCAGAAACAGATGCTCTGCCTTTGGACTTCCGGGAGCGTTTGCGGCTTTGCTTGCGAATAATGAAGGAGTTGGCTTCGTCCAACCACTCGTTCGCACGAGCGACACATTTGCGAAGCGTGGCCATTTCGGGGAGAGGGTAGTTGATACGGTCACCTTCTGCGAGAAGGGCACGAAGAGATCGAAGGGGTGGACGCGCGCTTTCCGAAAGTAATTTGTTGAACTTGTTTTTCCAGACAGTGGGAAGACCCGCTTTATCGGATATCTTATTCAGCGTATCTGTAAGCTCCTCGTCCGAGAAACGCTTCCGGAAAACTAGATGCGACAGAGGAATGGTGGCATCACAGAGAAGTTCCCAATGGTCGACGCAGACAATCTTGTTTGAACAATGGCACGTAACCTGTGAAAGATAGCAAAAGACCTTGCAGATTTTGCATTGATACTGGTCTTCTGGTCTGTCTTCCTGTGATAGATGCTCAGTGATTCCCAATTGTCGGATCTTTTCTCGGTCAGCCATTTCCCTGTCTACCATTTCCTGAAGACTGTCAATCAGCCTAAACGAACCTTTAGTAAATCATAAATATAGGATTCAAGGATGGAGTTTTACCAAATAGCAGTCTTGATGGAATGCGATTGTTGAGTGATCGTCACAAGAAGCTCGTCATGAGAGAAGACAGGGAGTTTTCGATGTTCCCGATAACGCTGCACACAATCGCGACCCAGTGGCAACCAGTCAGGAAGAGCAAAATTGACAGCTTCATTAAAATTCAACTTGAAAAAGAGTGAGGTTCTATATCCTGCTGAGAAGCAAACATTTACTTACGCCGTGATTGAAACCTGCGTGATACGCCTTTGGGAATGTAATGACAAATTCGCCTGCACGTTGATTGCATGCAAAAACGCGCACTCCGGCCTCCGTTAAACGTTGTGGATTCATAAGGGTGACAAGTTGAAAAAGAAGGTCTGGTTGCGATTCAAAAAGATCGGGCGCCTCTTTCTTTATTGCCGCCTCGAACTTTTCTGCGTCTAAACCGGGAATACCATACCAGGTTTTTGTCTCTCCCCAGTGCACTTTAAAATTGTCAGCTAACTGCAACTATGGGGTATTTGTTCGTGACCTACTGTAATTGATGCTATAGGTGTAGTGGTCCTGACAAGTCCATCAGATGTGGCACGTCGCCGACTAAAGTTTATGCAGACATACCTCGTTGTGCCAACAGAACGTCGAGAATGCCATTCCAACATATGTCCAGGGAACAGTCATCCCCGAAATGTCAGATTTAATAAACCGAAGAAGGGAATCGGGAAGAATGGCTATATTATTGAGGTTCCATGGGTCCTTGGAATATGGGTCAAGTGGTTGCGTTTCCAAAGTTGGCATTGCACTAGAACGGGCGTCAAAAATTGAAAGAAGCACAGGTGACACAATAACTACCTTCCGTGGATTGTAGAGTGTACATCAGCGCCGTATTCTATTTCAACCGTTTCGTTCGGTGATTGTACGAGGCGCCAAAACTCCTCCTCGACGTCATACTCAGTCACAGTTACATTCCCAATCTGCGTTTTCATGAAGTCCCACTGTGGAAGAGATAAACCGATGCGAGGAGATGGTGGATGGGACTCAAACCAAAGGCGTCTGAATTCTTTATCCCGTGCTTGGAAACTCGTGAGTGAATGTTCCTCTCCCTCGTCGAAGCCGAAATCGCCCCCAGTATTTTGAAGGCAGGCAGAACAAAACCAGTTTTCCTTGGGAACAGATGCTAGTGGTGGGTCAAGACAAAACATGTGGAAGCCTACGATTGCTTAGAACTCATTTGAATGGGATTCTGGAACGACATACCACAGTCACAACCGTCACACAAGAGCATCTCCTCGCCGCGATTTTTCTTATTACATATTTCGCAGTTTTGCTGTTGCCCATAATTGGTCGGCGAAGAGTTGTTGAATGCTTGGAGATTTGACAACCGTACCTCTGGATTTCCTACTTTGCTTTCCTGCTGTTGTGGTGGTTTATCATAGAAGACTGGAGGAGGAACAACTGGTGACGGTATCACCAAGTTGGAGCCTGCTTTTCTTGGGGCTGCCAATTATTGGTCAGGGAAGTGTACTGATTATAGTAAAGGCAACATACAACGTTCTTGGGAGCTCATTCGCGTGCTGCGACGGGGCCGCGAGCCATATGATTTACCGTTGACATCTTTTTGATCACCTTCATCGGGAGGTTCAGACAATGGACTAGAAGTAGTTGTCAAAGGACTAGCAGGTGGGCTTGTCCCGTTAGTTGAAGCGACTGCTGTGCTCAGTCGCGACGAAGAACCGTTCTGCGTCTTGGCGGGGTCGTCACGCGCTGTGACGGGTGACACGGATGGTGAATTTCGAACTCGATTGCAATAGTGTTCATAAGGGAGGATCACCCGTGTATACGAGTTCTTGATCTGGGTTGAAAGGTTCTGGATACCGCGATAACCCAAAAGTTGCCCTAATAATGACCATTTCTTGCCTTTGCTGACCTAAATGTGGGGGAGCATAACGCTCAGTAAGATGTCACAAACTTGATGAATTCTCTTACAGCTTCATATCCTCCCAGTTTCTGCACTTCTTTTCGCAGAAGCCATAGGTCCACTGGCTTGTGGTTGATAGTGGGAACTGCTACCCGCGGATTCCCTTGCTGTTGATGAAATTGGTACAGTTGCTCAAGAAAGTTCAACTTGGCTCGGGAGGAGGCTTCAATTGAATTTAGCCGCTGGAGCCTTGTCTTGAACCGAAAGGCCTAGAAATTATTGTATGAGTGCCAAACTTTCATGTCAAACTCAAAGAGACACAAACTTCTGTATCAGTCACGAATGGCATCTTCCAATCTTCAGGTGGCACGATCTTGCAGATACCATACGAGCTTGCTTCGGATGAAATGGACCTGATATAGGCCATCGGATCCTTGAATTCTTCTACACTAGGATAATACTCTGGACAGTCCAGTAAACCAAAGGGTCGAGGTGGTCGAGGCATATTCTGCACGGAGCGGGGTGTTGTTTCTGTCTTGACTGTTGATAGGTCTAGACGAGGCGAAACGGGGATGGGTGGGGAGTCACGGTATTTCTGAGTGATATTCTGTGTTGTTTCAATTTCTTCTGGTCCAGTTGAGGATGACCTTGACTGATTATTTAGAGCGGCTAAGGCATCTGTCTTCGATTTCCGTGGCGCCCGCTTTGACTCAGTAAGAGTAGGAGGGTTGCTATCTGTTGTTGGAGAATTCTTTGTGTCATCTGTTTCGATAGGGATTGCACCTTCTACAGGGATTTGAAGAGATGAAATAAAAGTCGCAGTTTTATTTGAATGATTAGCAGGCACTGCGCTTGAACCCGCCTGTGAGATACCGTCAGAAGAAGAAAAACGAGGGGATCGACCTCTGCGAGAGGGAGTTCCTCTTGGGGTCGCAGAGGAAGGACTGGCGTGCATGATGAAACCAAGAAACCTGATTTTTGGGAGTTAAAGACCCAAAGTTTCCAAGAGTTTCTGTGAGTAGCGGGTATGTAAGAGAGGAAACAGCGGAGTTTAAAATCGTCAAGTTAGGTGTTATGTTACTTGACCATGAGCGTGTGAACTTTCTATATATGGTATTCCTGTGGCACCTTTGTCTCTGTCAATCATCGTTTCATGACTCCTTGATTCTCAATAATACTCGTTATATTCCTTATATTTTATTAATTATTCTTTATTATTCTTAAAAAGAGTATAATACACTTGTAACACACTTCAAACGATTTTTTTTCTTCCCTTCCCATGTAAAACTCAGCTTGGACCAGTGAGACTGTGGCTCTGATCCGGCTGTGATTGCTGAACCGGTCAATAATTAAACGAGGACACAATGTAAAATTAAAATTCAATGTTCGCTGTAGAATTACCTTACCTATAATACATTCGAGCAGCATAGAAATCGTTCTATCATAGTATTGCACACACTCCGGAGGAATTGGGAACTTGGGCCATCCAGATCTCTATCCGTGGGCTGATGTAACCAAACACAATTATCGAGTGCCATTTTCGTCAACATGAGGTTGCCACGCGGAACAGTTGCTTCTATTTTATAAAGTCCAATTTCATTCAAATGAACAAAGCCCAGGTGTTATAGCCTTTACAAGGCAGAGGTATAAATGCATCCATTTTACCTTTAGGCAGGATGTTTATTGCTTAGCTTGAAGCTCGCAATGCAAAGCACATAGTCCACAATTGCATATACCCATCAGGCCGAGTCGGATGCCTCATCACCGATCTCACAGGGATCGGAGGTGGAATTGTCCATATGGGGTTACACAACGGGACCCACGTCCCTGAGCTGCACCGATCTTGCACACGACGCGATGTGATTATCGACTTCATGCTCATACGCGAGTGCTAATGATCAATTCATCGGCAAACCCAGAGAACCGCTTGCTTGAGACGAAGAAGAGCAAAAAGTATATTGTCCAAAACACTACAATTTGACAGTAATTCACAAGTCTGTATATTGTGCTTAACAGATATTTCTTGATTAACAGATAAACATGATGTTTGTATCCTGGGGAAGTGTTAGCGATGTTAGACGATACATTAAAAGTAGGCGACAATACCATGGGGTGAGAGCTGGATAGCTGTGGCTTCTGGCTGTACTTGGAACGCAGAATTTCTCTGATGTTGTTCAGCAACTCTTGATAGCTTTGCTGGGGGTTGGCCTCTGTAAATTGAAAAGTTAATCAGCACGTAAACTGAAATACCAGGTGATATACCTAGAGCGCTGATGAAGGCCTAAATGATACAGATCAGACATAACCAAGCGGCGAGAAAGTGTGCACCATACAAAGCTCATGGCACCAGTGGCGTTTCCGGCTTCTTGGGTGTCAGCGCTTGTTTGAGAGTCCTTACATCCACTCCAAGAAATCTAAGCGGATATATGAGTCTCAGTGATAGATAAAAAGTGGATCATTCAACTTACAACATCAGCAGGACTTGTACGTGTCGCCTTGGAGATCTTTTCTGCCTTCTGAGTACTACCAGTAGCTGTCTTAACAAGACCCATGGCAGACTTAAAGACACCACCCATGTCACCACGGGCATAAGAAGTGACAGCAGACAAGAGACCCTGACCAGCTTCAGCAGCCAAGTTAGGTTCCTTGATCTTTCCTTCAGTCGAGTACTGGAAGGCGCAATAATTAGAGAGATATAAAATCAAAGAAATGCGACGCACGATATACGGTAGATCTAGATACGATGTGGTTGTAAGAGAATGTGCCGACAGTGCGGTGATGCTTTTGATGAAACTTACCAAGTGCAGAGCCTGAGTGACAAGACTAAGAATGAAGGTAAGAGAGGGCAACTCTAAACTCAGCAAAACAGACTAACATCAAATATAGCAGTCAAACGACATCCCGCAGGTAGAGGTTTCACCATGATGTCATGCATATTCTAGGAAGAAGCATGAGTAATGCGCAAAGTCGTGAAGCTGTTAGACACTCACATCGTCGACTATATGACCAGCGGCTTCAAAGTCCATCTGATGCGAATTGAGTTGACCTGTACCACATATAGATTGTACGTAGCCTTACTGGGTATATAACTGGGCAAAACTCAGTAAAAGGGACATCATTGTCAAGATAAACAAAATATACCTTCGTCATAGCCATCACCTTCGTCTCCGTCAGTATCCTTGGTCTGACCACCATGTCCCGAATCTACAGAGTTTTAAGTTCACGCGACAGCACATGAAGTGCAAAAATATGTATCCATACAGTGGAAAAACAAGGAGTCGTTTGGTTGTGCGCCGCGAACGAGCCATTGCATTGCTTGAAGCTAAAGGGTATAAGATGACTTGAGAACCAAAAATAATGAAACTACACACAATGTTCTCTCTTGTGGGCATCATCCTCGGGTTGGTTGCATCGTCAGTCAGTGTAACGATATCCTCGCGCTTGTATCCATTTTTGGCTGAAGGATACTTAGATTTTGATAAGCTTTCAATAAATCGGACGTTACTTACTGCAAAGGAAATTGACGATATTCTTGACATCATTGATGCAACCACGCAATTCACCATTTTGTCCAAAGTAGTTGATACCAATCTACCACACAGGCGAGGTCAGAGGACACGCCGATCGTCAGCGCTTTGGCACTCACGCAAAGAGCTTTCTTCTTTCCAGTACATTGCGAATATTGGAAGTAGGGTTGAGCATCACGGTTTCCTGGGCCCTGGACATGTGGGCCGTAATTCTGGACTTGGGCAGGTGGGCGAGGAGGAGGTCCTTCTGTAAAATAATCAGATATTTATTCTGGAGGATCGGAATCGTTTTACTGACGAGGATGAAAGTGATTCCCTCCCCTACAAAGCGAAGTCAACACACACAGCATCTTTCCGAACGTTCAGTGAAGGGATGACTCACTGTGGGTAGTTTTGACCTCCAGCAGGGTACCCCTGATGCGCCTGTTGTCCAGGGTATGATCCACCTTGTTGTTGATGATGATACTGTGCCCCAGGAAACCCTCGTGAAGCTGGTGGGGGACCAGGGGGAGGAGCATAACTGTTGACGCGCTTTGAATGTACCAGAAAAGGTGGATCACTGCATGCACTTACCCTGAAGGAGGTGGCCCAGAAGGAGGTCCGTATCTGGCCGATATTAGGACCACTGCTAGAAACTGAAAGCATGATCACCTACCCAGAAGGAGGGGCCCCAGGTGGTGGTCCATACCTATCGACAAGTAGTGAGTACCGTAGCATTAGATCGCAGAAGATGAAACGCACCCAGAAGGAGGAGCACCTGGAGGGGGGCCATAACTGTAAGATGGGGTTAGCCTGACACGGAACATGGAATGGATGGACGAAACGCACCCAGAAGGAGGAGCTCCTGGTGGTGGGCCATAGCTAATTCACGTTCAATGTCAAATTTCCCTAATCTGAGCCATACTTATAATTAGATTTAAACGCACCCAGAAGGAGAAGCGCCAGGGAATCTAATCGAGGTGTTAGCAGGGAATAAAGTCGTAAAACGATTTCTTACGGTGGGGCACCGTATGATGGTGCATAGCCAGGAGAATAGCCAGGAGTGTTATAATCAGAACCTCTGAAAGGTTTTATAAGCTTAGAATACGAGAAATACGAGAATTGTGCATACGCGCTGGGGAAATTTGGGAAACTGCATGTCAACAGTTTATGAGAGTCGCAAACAATGTTTTATCAGTGCTGCACTCACGGCGGAGGAGCTCCATAGCCAGAGTTCTGGTTATTGTTGTTGTTCCACATCTTTGATCAAGATAAGTTCCAGATAAACGTATTCGTTAAATTGGTTGCAATTGTTCAAGTCGAGCAAAAGTCGAGAGGGATTGAATGTTAATGTTAAGAGACTGGTTCCGAGCTGATCAGCTTTTAAAGGCAAGACGTCAGGGCACTGTATCTCCGGATTGGTATAGCACCGCCCATAATCACAGCCACAAGCAAATCAAATCACTTACTCTTACTCACATTTCAGTACTCAGTGTCGAGCGGCCGCACTGTCTGAATGGGTGGACCGGATACGAGTTCAACATTTGGACATCAGGGAAACGTCAACAATAGTGTAAAAAACAGGATTTTACACACAGCTTCCACGGTTTAAGTATATGGTTTGAACTTTACACATAAATTAAAACGGGCTACAATCTACCATTAACAAAGCACAGATTGGATAGTAATTTTGGCTCAATGATTGTCCGTTGAGCTCCAATAACGGCGACCAATCCTAAAAACAATAATAATCCAGGTCGCAATTCTGGCCATATCAAGGACGTAGTACGGATGGCGCGAACCGTACAAGAATGCGGTGCCCGCAATACCCACGAACAACCAGCTCAGGGATAGCTGCTGTTCAAAACTGTGGGTTGTCATGATGAGTATCAAAGCAACAGTGTGTATCAATAAAAATTTACCGTGCAGGTCTCAGAAACTGTCCAGTGTTCCACGAAGCGAAGTCAACAAGAATAAGGAAAGGAAGAACCGCTACAAAGTTATGGTCCCCATCAAAAGGCGTGGTGAACCCGGCCGTTAGCAACGTTCTAACCCAGACAGCTAGGATGGGGGCTGTCAATGGTAGAAGCCAAGTCATTAGTAAAAGGGTGTAGAAATAATGATGGGTTGTGTTCAAGGTGGGAAGAAGGTTGCTTTGGAGAGAAACGGCATTGCTGTCCCGGTGCTCCACTGGTTGAGCTGTATCCAACTCAACTGGACTATCAGCAGGTACTTTTAAATGACGAGGGTTGCGAAGGGCAGAAGCACAGGTATGCAGATGAAGAAGCCAACATCCTAGATAAGCCACCTGCCATGGGATCAACAAAAAGATAAGACTGCTAATGACGAGCAAAGAAGCGAGTGTCGTTTTTGGAACGCTGCCCCTCTCTGTACGTCTGCAAAATGGGAGTTAGCACCCCGATTAGGCTGGTTATGGGAACAACTCACCGCCTCTGAGCTATGGTGCCCAGATAACCGAGGACGTTCAGGGTTAACTGCAAAAACCACCAGCTAACAATTACAAGTCCGCTAGACATGCAAAGCAGAAGAGGACCTAAGAAGGCTAATTCTGGTTTTCCTCCATTGCCTAAATACAGATAAGAAGGGATAGGAACAAGGGATAGAATCAGAGAAACAGAAGACAGCCATGGAAGAACTTTCTTTGAGTAGCGTTCAAGAGAGACATCTACTGAGGGAATGAAACCTGTTTGCCTTTCCTCCTTCCAGGCCAAGAAAATGACCACACTGACAACACCAGCGGACCATGCAACCAATGAATGGAAATAACGAGACGCGCAGCGTCCCAAAGTAGCTAGCCAGTCGATGCGGAGTTGAAGTTGAGGAAGGTTTGTCCTACAACTCGATTTTCCAACCGTGTATAATGTTATGCGAACCATAGGGTGTCGATCGGTGGGTGCATCGATCATTGGCGCAGGCCAATGGGTATGTAGAAGGGTAGGGTGGTTGTCTTGATTAATGAGAGGATAATAATGTGCTTCCTCGTCGTGTGAAACGTGCGCGATGAGTGGAAGAAATTTAGCGCCTTCAACAATCAGCAACCTGGACAGTGACACAAACGCACTAGCATACCTTCACAAGCAAGAGGTAAAACACCTTGAGGTAAAAGTGAATACACAACAAGGGCATTTGGGAAGAGAGAAGGGAAGGATATCGATGCCTCTAGTCCGTCGGACATGGGTATGGATATCGTCTTGGGCCCAAGGAGAAGGGCTACAAAGCACTTGAGTCACTGGAGGGAAAAGCTTTGCGATAATGAGAACTTACACCAAAATGTAATCGGCTCAGCAACAGAAATAGGGGTGACGACATTTGCAGCGACCCAACCCCTACCATCTGCATTTTTCACCTGAACAGCAACCCAGCATGGATCTTGTCTTTTCTGGTCCATTTTCAAGCGATGCTCGAAAAGCACGACTCCTTCAGACTCGTCAGAACCCTTTTGTGGTACAGGAAATGGGTTATTTAAGGTGGGGCTAGGGAGGAGCTTCAGAAGATCAGGCACTAGCGGGTCGCAACGCATTTCTGAAGGCGACTCAGACGATCCGTCGCATATCAATACAGACACATCGAGTGGAGAAACCTGGAGTGGTGATATACCCAAGATAGACCCTTGTGAGACCATGACTGTCACTTTCTGTCCATCTGAAAAGCCTTCCTTCCCCACTGGAAGCAAATATGTCTTCGATGCCCAGGGAGCATCAACTTGCAACACTTTTCCTGTATTCAGAAATTCCACATCAGAAACACCTGTCGATGGGAGGCGCGAAATGTTTGAAGCTCCTTGTGGGATAGTATGTCCATCGCGTAGCCATTTATCCAGGACAGATGTACGGGCCCTTGATCCATGAGTTCTACTCAACTCCAGCGCGGCTCGCGCAATGCGCCAACGAACTTGGTGACACCAAACCATTTCCTGATGTCCAACACCAGTCCATGCACCTTCTAATGAAGAGGTAAAAACCGTGCTCCTGTAGACGTCTGCATCTGGAGGAGGTAGAATACACGACTCGGACGGAATCATCAAATCGGTGGCACCGCCGCAGATCGAAAGTATTGGCGTAGGGTCTTGCAACAGTGTACCCTGGAGACGGGTATATAAGGCATCGACGCGAGAGTCAAAGCGAGCTGGTGGTAGCGTGTGTGGCGTAGACATTGTTATTACTTCTGATATCTGTTCTGAAGGGAGCAAGGAAGTAGCGACAATGCCACCCATAGAGTGACCCATAACAACCACCTTCGTACCAGCCGGATATGTCGCTAAAATGAAGGAGATAGCTTTGGACGTGTAAGAGACCTGGGATTCGAGAGTGGAACCGTGAAAAGCGGAAAAATCTTCGTTGAACTCGACTTTATGATGACTTTGAACTTGGAGGCCAACTCATTAGAAGGACTTGAACATACCAGCGTACACATCAAGGCTCTTGCTCGAAGGAGTTGTGAATTCTGAAGAAACGATACCTGGAGAGGAATAAAACTGTCTCGCAGCTGAAGAAGCGATTGACCGAACTTGACGAGAGGAGCCAGCATTTCCTGGTATGAAGAGGACAGGCAGACTATTTGTTTTGATTTCTGACGTCTTTCAATGAAATTAGACGATATCTAAACGAAAACCTCATAAGCTTACTGGAATCGAGTCCCAGCCAACCTCACGATACAACCAAAGAGAATATCGGGCTGCTAGTGGGGTCCATGTCGCGTTAAAGTCAGTCTGCAGGACGTAAGATGGCGACATATAGGACATTAAACATCCTTGCGGTGAAAGTGACTGGGTAATAGAATTTGCAGCGAGATAGAACACGAAGACTGCCAGCACTGAAAATATGGCCAGCAAGCTTTTCATGTTCGTGAACATGGCTTGGGTTTAAAAGACGTCAACTGCGGCATTGTATTGACTGTCAATTAATTTCTCAGGGTTCTCCCATCTTTAGATTACAATCCCAACACCAGACAGCGCTTAGTCTTACTTCTTACTGCACCCAAACACACAAAAGAATGTCAAGTATGGATGATGCTGTATTGGTGCAAAATAATAATGAACAAGTAAAATGCAAATCTGATGATGATGGAAGGGAGCAATTATTGGTCGATACAAACGTGTACGAAATAATGCTATAGTCGAAGAAAAAATATGGCGCGAACGATGGACAAGAAAAGAATCCCAAAAACCCAAAAGATAGGATTATTTACTCGTTGTCGGCGGGCTCGTCATCCTTGGAATCTGAGGGCTTGTCCCCTGGAAGGAATTGTAAGCATGCCACATAAAAGCTACGAGCAAAAAAAAAAACAGACCTGAATCCTGCATATCAGAGGTCCATAGCGTGAGGTTGTCACGGAGGAGTTGCATGATGAGGGTGGAGTCCTTGTAGCTCTCCTCTGACAATGTGTCGAGCTCAGCGATAGCATCATCGAATGCCTGCTTGGCAAGATGGCAAGCACGATCTGGGCTGTTGAGGATCTCGTAGTAGAAGACGGAGAAGTTGAGGGCGAGACCAAGGCGGATGGGGTGTGTTGGTGGGAGCTCATTGATGGCAACGTCAGAGGCAGCCTTGTAGGCCTCGAGGGACTTGTCGGCGGAATCCTTGCGCTTATCGCCAGTGGCGAATTCAGCGAGGTATCGGTGGTAGTCACCCATCCTAAAATCGATGAGACACGCATAAAAAAGACGATCTGAAATGAACTTACATCTTGTGGTAGAAGACCTTGGACTCGCCAGAGGCAGCTGAGGGAATGAGGTGCTTATCGAGAACATCGAGGATATCCTCGCAGATCTTGGCGAGCTCGCTCTCAATCTTTTCTCTGTAGCCCTTGATCATGGAGACCTGGGCCTCGTTGCCCTTGGATTCCTCCTTTTGCTCAATGGAAGAGACAATGCGCCAAGAGGCACGACGAGCACCGATGACGTTCTTGTAGGCAACAGAGAGAAGATTTCTCTCCTCAACTGTCAGCTCCTGGTCTGAGGAAGCTACGCGCTTCATGTTTTCGACCATCTCTGTAACAGATTGTTAGACCACCGCATATAATGAGATTGTATGAGATAAACGCGTACCCTCATAGCGTTCTGCCTGCTCAGCGAGCTTGGCGAGGTAAACAGAGTCTTCGCGGGATTCAGGCATCTAAAAAACAAGAAAATAAGCGACAAAATACGCGTCTTTACGCGTCTGAAACTCACGATGATTAAAGGGTGTGGGGGTGATAAAGGGAGATTTGTGAATGTGCTAGCGGAAGAAAACGGGTGGTGAGTAAAGAGTTTAGGGATGAAGAGGAAGGTTGCTCACGATGTTGGTTGGGGTTTTAGATAAGTGAGAGAGGAATAAAGAGCAATAAAAGGAGAGCGGGAAATAAAGCAACTTGGGCAGAGGGTTATCTAGTCACGTGCACTATCGACAGGGCAGAGGGTTGTTTAGCGAGATCACGTGAACATATCAAAAGAATCTTCCATCAACATTTGCATTTCCTAATTCGTTACCTCGCCGACGACTGTTATCTTGACAACATCACTTCACTTTAATATATCTAGAACTTTCTCTAAAACTATATATATAATAAAAGAAATTAAAAAATAATTCAGAAACAATCTTGAGGTCAATCATTACAAATATCGTTCTACGGGCGCTTTATTTTTCTGTTTCACTAAGCGCTGATTGTGCGATGGTCTTGCATAGCCATTTATAGCCACTGCGCGTCTGCAGCCTCTGAATGATCCTATCTCATCGTATAATGCAACCAAATCATTCCTGTACTAGTTGCGATCGCCTATATATAACATTTCCGACTCCCCCAGAATTTTTTGTCACCTTTCACTTGACTCGATGTCCATTCAACGGGGTGCCACTAAGATGCTTGATGTTACGTGGAAGGGATCGCCCTAGGCCCCTAGTTGTAAATTAACTGGTCTTGCCAAATGCTGGGTACTGGGTTCCCCCTGTCCGTGAATGGGATAGTCTGCCACAGACCATGAAACCTCTCTTTTGATCATTGTGGGTGTTCCAGCGGTCTATCGGCCACACCCCAAACACTTAAACTGACGCAATCATGTCTCCCGCAGGACTGACAGCATAGGGTTATACCCATTGCCCAACAGTCCCGTTGTATTCCGGAACCATTCACATTCGATACAACTGCTTTACTAGGGATCCATCATCTTTATTCGAGTCAGTTCATCATATAGTGATGAGACTTCCCGACACTGCTTCTTTCACGACTTATTGGTTAATAAAATGCTCAACACGTAATGATATTCACAGTATTACCCTTGCCCTAATCCAAAACCACTACTGCACTCGCGCAGCGTGTATCCTTCTACAGGCATTACGACTCATTTTAAGTTTAAAGACGCTCACACCTGCACCATGATGTCGACAAACCTGTGCAAAAAAGCCTATCCGAGTCGTGATCACATACCACTACATTTATGGGCAGTTCACATACTGGATGACGACGACTAGCCATAGCATATTGTAGTTTGTGAGAGAATGTGAACTACAAATCTGCCATAGACTTTGGTATAATGTATTTCTGTTTTATTTCATACGGTTGCAATCAGGTCGATAAAAAGGGGTACTCAAAGTAAGATCAAAGTCTTGTGATCTAGTGCTAAAGTGTCACTATTAACTCCGAAAAGCAATTCAAGTGGGTCCGTCTTGTCGTCGACATTGACAGCGAACGTTTCCTTTTGTCATCGTCCTCAGTACTGTAGAGGCCACAAGCTTCGTCTACAACTAATTCACGATGCCTGATCCTCAGCCAGCAGCGGCAGGTCAACGGCCTCAGGAAGCGGAAGAGTCTACCTTCCGTAAATTTCTGGGTATAGCACAGGTGCGTTGGCATAATCTCCAACTTTGCTAGTGTATCGCGTGCTGAGGCCAATACAAGCAAATGGTTATGATTTATGCAGTTACTCAACTTGGTATGCATATATGTCGAATCCTTTTTTTTTTTGCGCCGAATAACACCTACCAATAGCCACAAAATTCCTGTTCGGAGGAAACCAGCAGGGGCAACCTGTTGCTCCAGCCACAGAGGTCAATGATCCATCGGGGAAGCCAATATCGACAACCCCTCAAGCTGTCGATCCCCGTTTGCTTCCGCCCACACATGCACATCCGTATTGGCCTCTGGGTCTGAACATGGATATGTATGTCTACTTATCCACGTCCCCTCACCCAAATGTTTTCAGCAATCGTCCCCGACAAGATGAGGGTCTTCCAGAATTCGTATGGAAGAACATAACTTATGGAGATTATAATGACCACCGCGTTGTTGACTATGACATTAAATTTCCTGACGTTCGTGCTCGCTATTTTTTTTTTCTGAACACTGACGAACTTTGCTGTAGTCTGTACTCAATAATGGCACCCTTTGGGCGCATATTTATTTGACTCGCGACGGTATTAGCCCTAATCCTTACAGTAATCCTGATTATAACCCGGCCAGAGTCCACCACGTCCGTAAATGTGCGTCATGGGTACTTTTCACCCCATAAACTTCTCTTATCAACCATTATGTTTAGTGCTTACCCCGTACATCCAACGAATCAAAATCCGGAAGGAGAAAAACCTGTTGAGCAGCACCGCTGGAGAAGAGGAAGATGTCACAGAAGAGGTGTCGTCATATTTTGAACCCTAATTGCCATATCTGACAGGACTTCGAACACCAGCCGGACGTCATTGCTCCTCATTGGCATACAGTACGAAATTTATCCTTGTTTCTGAGCTTTCGCCCCTCACGGCTGCAAAATTTAGAATGTCACCCTCGCGTTGATATCCGACGCCTCTGTTGTGCAATACAACTCGCTTCCTCCGCCACTACTTGAACGTAAGGATGGTCCTGTCTTCGAGTCTACTTTTTCCTGAATTCATGTCATAGATATACAACTGGTTCCTGACAAACGCGACGAGACGGGAACGAAGGGATTCTACAAGCCCATCGTCTTCCCTAATGAGTTCTGGCATCTTCGTTCGCATTACATACAAATCAACGAAACAACGCCGTCACTTCCTTTGCGGATCACTTACCAGCCTATGTCTTTCTTCAAATTTCAAATTTTCGCCTCAATGACGCATGGCTTCAAAGAAGCTGCGAAGCAGCAAGGGGCGAGTGCTGGGGCGGAACTCGATGAGATCAAGCGGATGCTTTTGGAGACCAACCCATACTTCCTGATGTTGACTGGGGTCGTCAGTATTCTTCACGTTGTGTGAGTGTGTTGTTTTCTATTTTCAGACATCTAATTTCAATGTCTCCCAGATTTGAAATGCTGGCGTTCAAGTCTGATGTTTCCCACTGGCGCGAAAAGAAGGAAATGACCGGTGTTTCCGTCAGGTAGCGCAATCTGTGAATATTATGTGTTCTGCTACTGAATTCCTATGTCTGCCCTTTTTTCAGAACGGTGGGTTGATTTCCTTTTCTCTGAACAAGCTGTTATTGAACATATTAAATCCTAGATCGTGACCAACGTTTTCGTGCAATTGGTTATTCTTCTTTATCTCATTGATAACAACGAAAACACCAGCTGGATGATTCTCATGGGCTCTGGGATGGGCGTCCTTATCGAAGCGTGGAAGGTATGTTCTATCTTCGCAAAAGTTGGGGTCGTTTCTAACAGGAACATGTGTGTATCAGATAACCAAGGCCGTTAATATCAAGGTCATATCGTCACCCCCAGGGTCTCTGCTCCCCTTCAAAGTTGAAGTTACGGGTGGGTGTTCTTTGATGGCTCAGCTTTTATACATTCAATCTCATTTTACTTCCAGACAAACACGTTCTTAGTGAAGACGAAAAAAAGACTCAGGAGTACGTAGTACTGTTCTTTTTTATGAATTTATCTTCACCGATACGGCTGGATACTAGATATGACCAGTTGGCCTTCCGATATGTTTCATACGTGGCGATTCCATTGCTTGCAGGGTATACTGTGTACTCTCTTATCTATGAATCACATAGAGGGTGGTACAGTTTCATTATTTCAACGCTCACATCCTTTGTATATATGTTTGGATTCGTAAGAACACATTTACCGGTTCTATTCTCAGCTTGCCGTCAAATCTAACATCATCTCTAGGCACAACTGATTCCCCAGTTGATTATAAACTACAAGCTGAAGGTTCGGCACTCCTCACGCAATTATTTTTGAACCCTGATGTTTATTTTAATTTACAGAGTGTGGCGCATATGCCCATGAAGGCCATGGTGTACAAAACATTATCTACTGTGGTTGATGATCTCTTTGCGTATGTTCTTATGTCGTGGGTAGTGTGACAAAGTAGCTGACATCTTGACCATGTGCCAGCTTCTGTATCAAGATGCCATTCCTCCACCGCTTAGCTTGCTTCAGGTGAGCTGACGTACCGGGTGCATAAATACAGTGACGCTGACCATGACCGGCTTTTTATTTGAATTGTATAGAGACGACGTGGTGTTTCTCATCTTCTTGTATCAGGTGTGTTGCATTCAGCGATAATCAAACGATAAAAGACCCGCTAACGGAGAGTACAGCGCTGGATTTATCGGATTGATCCTAAACGGGTGAACGAATATGGACAAGTCATGGAATCAGACGGTGACAAAGGAGAAAGCAAGAAAGATAAATAGAGACTTGTGGGGCAGGATCCCTAGGGGGGGCTACAATGTGAAATATGAGAAATATAATCTATTTTCAGGTATCAGTTACGTTTTACAGTCAAAGTGTGAATTAATGGTGAGTAGGTACTGACATCGGTCATACACCGGTCAAAGTAAAGGGAAATGGAGTTTGAAGCCGTATGAGATTTTTGAATATCCGACTCCAAGTCCGCCACAACCCGGCTTCCCGATCCGGATCCGTTCTCCGAATTCAAGAGTTGACACAAAACCACGTCCAACGACGAGAACGGTCCTTCAAATAATCTTAGAATTATCTTTTTATTCTGCCATCTAATGGCCAGCGTCTCTTCGTCAAAGGAGAATGTCGCTTATGCTTGCAAATGTCTTAACGTCCGCATAACACCCTCAACTCCACCCTCAGACCCACCAGATTATCCTCGAAACGATGACTACGTTCCAGTTTTTGTAGGAAATGATGGTATATCAGTCGTAGGTTGAAATCGGTATCGTTGGCTTAATAAATTGCTTAAAATCGTCTTTGCCTTTCAGGTACACCCTCAGGTCACTGTACGCATAAGTACTAGGGGAGAAGCGATTTCTGGAACATCGCGATGCTCCCGATTCACTGCGCTAACGTGTCTTTTCTGCGATTTATCGATATATCGCGTGCACCAAGTTATCTCCACCGAAGTTGACCTCAAAGACTCTGTCTTGTTCCCAACCGAAGAATGGGTTGAGCATGATGTAATGAAAAGCCCCAATGGATGGATAGATGTTCATAAAGCTGCACTTGTGAGTGTTCTTCTGGCCCTACCAATGAACACAAGCTGTTCCCAGTTTGGTTTTATTCCTGTAACCAATGTTAGATGTATAACTACATTGTGTTATCAGTGCTCTTCGCATTATAGCCATCTTCGTCATCGCTGAATGTCAAAAACTGACTCTCTTTCATTAGTCGGCAGAGGAGTTTTCACAGGCACAATCGTCGCCGAATTTTGCAACTATATTTTCTTTGCTTTTGCCATCGACCTCGACATCGCCATCATCACCCCGTAAAACGTTTGCCAAGGACGACGTTCAATTCAAGCCACCCAAGGAGTCACATGAAGAACCAACGACACCCAGTTACCTCTCAGACATGGTTCCCCTTTATTTGCCACCACCTTTTACACCATCACACCCTGTCTTTGCACTGCTCGCTGACATTGCAGACAAAGAATCCAAACGAATACGGTCGGAGGCTGAACAGCGGATCGCAAATTTCATAAAGACCGAAATTGCCGGGATTGAAGCGATGGAAAACGGGCTTCGATCTCAAGTCGAAGCCCTATGGAAGAATTTCCGAGGTCATCTGGGCGAAGTACAAGAAATTAATCAAAGAAACACCACAGCGCGTTCTCCTGTTCGAGGGGGAGGCGAAAGGTTTTCGACGAACGGTGTTGTTAGTCCTGCTCGACTTTCATCATCTGTGACCGTTAGGAGCTTTGTACCAGTCTCTGTTCCTACTGCGTCCCATCCTTCAACAGTATCATCAGTTCCGAGAGTTTCAGCCCTGTCCGCTTCCTTAGCGACATCTAATTTCCATCATCCCCGGCATTCTCGAAGTAAATCTCCATCAACCTCCCGTGCCAGAGTTTCAGCGGATTCGAGTTCGAGCAGGACTTTATCATCTACGCCATCCGGCTCTTCTACCTTGGTCCAGGGGCCCCAGTATCCGGAAGGCCTTACTGTTATGAATATCAAACGCAATGTAGACGACAACCTAAATACGCAGGCTAGTTATCGGTACTTCGTCAACATCGAAGAAGAGAGGGCACGCCATCAACGCGAACAGGAGGAAGCGCTGAAGGCTCAAGGAACAGCAATGACTCAACACAATCAATCTGGTCCCTCAAATCCCATTTCCAGCTCAGTTAGCAGGAAGATGAAGAAGACACAAACCCCTGCTCATGGTTCTTCATTGGAGGGCAAGGCTGCTGCTGAAAACGATGGTATACCCACGCGCGGACGAGACAAAGGAAAGCGAAAGGTTACATTTGATGTGGAACCTGCTGTCGTTACTATTCAGACAAATGCGGACAAGGCATCTGGGGAGGGGGAAGCAACAGTGCCCGTTGAAGACCCAAGAGGTAAGAATGACGTTACTTTAGATCAACCACACTTATGCTCAATTTCTTAGAAATGATTTTCCCCATGGAGGACCTGGAGAATAATGCCAACGGTGATGTTGTTGACCAAGGTACAGCAATGTCTCTTCCATTAGTCGAGCAGCCCCCCGCACGCCCACCGCGCCCTCGTAAACTGCGTTCTCCCAACACAACAGCACTTTTGGAGTCATTTGCTTCTCTCCGACCATCATCACTCCCCAACCCATCATATATTCGACCCATGCGCAGTTCCCCTGGCGTAGACTCATCACAGGCGATAGTTCTACCAAGATCTTCTTTATTGCCTCCTTCCGCGGAGGCTTCTCAGGCAACTTCTAAAGCATCCTCCACGGTCCCATCACCAACAACTATGAGTGAACGAGATATGGAATTACGCAAACTCGTTGCAGCAGATACTCCCAGTCACAGGGGCGCCTGGACACCCGATAGCAAAGCATGGCAGATGTTTGCACGACGCCAAAGTTCCAAAGAAGAAGTTGACCAGTCAGATTCGGCAGGAGAATCTGAATCTGGCGAGAGCGGGCGTATCAATATCGCAAAGAGAGGTCTTCCGCGGAGGATCGGTCATGATGACGATGAAAGTAAGTTTTCTATGAACCATGACGTTGTGCACTGCAGGCGTTTTTTATGGTCTATGTTGACTGCTTCATCTTATTTTAGATCACTTTGATGGCGAGGAATCAAGTCGAATGATGTCTGGTTCTCTGCCAGTCCATATTAACCGGATCAAGCCCCGCGAACCACTCAGCTTGGCTTCATATAAACCCCCGAATACAATCACGGAGGAGGTGCAGGATGCTGTGATATCAGCGCCCGCACTTGCCCAGAAACATTTATCATCAGCCGCTATTCGTAAGGCTACATACTTGGAGAGAGACCGATCGCGATCTATGGATCCAGGAACTTTGGACTTTCCCAGCGAGGGCGAAGACGACGGCTCGGACAGCGACAGCGATGTGGTAGAAAGCGAGACGCTGGAGTCTGGTGAAAGAGCGAGGAAAAAGGCACTGAAGATATTGCAAGCACGAAGTGAGCTACCTGAAGAAGGAATGTGGAGGAGTCTGGCAAACGACGCGCCAGTTCTTTGAAACCCGTTATAACATCAATCAGAGGTAAAATTACCTCTCGAGTTTACCGCATCAATTGTATTGAACGATCAATCATTGTACTTATTTTTTATCAGTGTTTTTTTCTTATATATTCATCCACAAGCTTGAAGTTGTTACTTCTCCTGACTTCATCTGCATATCATACCTTACTTTATATTTTGTTGCCTTACCCTACTTGATTTTTTTTACTTGATGTTTCAAAACTCCTTGTATATCTTGCCATATTAGCAACCCTTTCTCTGCCATACATACTATCCTTTTTGTAACACGTTTTATTTCTTGTATGGTATCATTATTTGGAATTGCTGTTTTTTTACATTCGTTTCCTTATTTCGGATGCATCTCATATCAAGCATGTTTTCTCAGTGCAGGGATATTATATTACGAGCTCTACGTACGCTTCAAAATTGACTACTTATCATTGTCCACAAACTATAAATCAAGAAATAAGACAAGGTTGAAAGTTAACGTTCAAGTACGATTAAACGGCTACTTTTTAAGATTGAGAAGAGGTCGAACCAGGATCGGTATACCACGTTCCCAACCCACATAAATTAAACAGGTAGTAGTGTTGCGTAAGATGGGGTGTTATTTTTGAAAAAAAAGTTTACTCGACGTCGCCAGAGCCGTCAGCACTAGCACCTTCAAATGTGCCAGCAGCATACTTTTTCACAGTCTCCTCCACTTTGGATTCGTCTTTGGTTTGCTCCTCTGGGTTGGCCTGTTTCTCCTCAGAGGTCATTGCATTTGCCTCTTCAATGCACCTTTCACAGGTGCAGGCAAAGCGCCAGCCTCGAGCAAGTTCGATCCTCCTCCTACGCCTGCAGTCAATAACGGACTCTTCTGGGTGTTGAGTAACGTCAACGTAAGCGATGGTGAGGACGTCTCCCTTCTTCAAGTCTTTGTTGGCAACGATAGACATCTCAGCAGTACCAGAACTGAAGGATGGGCGAGCAGAGGGTTGGCAGGAGTGGGTCAAATAAGAGGAAACGGTGTAGAGAGCGCTACCAATTTGGCGTTGGGTACCATAAGGAGTACGAGTCTTCTCAACGTCTTCGGGTCGTTGAGTGGGGGCGGGCTGACGAAATAAAAATTTGCCCGTAAGTCTTAATAATTGATCAAATTATACCATATCAACTAACCTTGTCGTTGCGTCCACCACCGAAGCACACGCCGAATACGTTGTAGGCCATCTTTCCAGTAAGAGTGATGTGTCTCTCTTCAGTAATGAACTCTTCCAATCCAGGGAGACCCGTCTTCAAAACATTGGTGAAGAGCTCTAGTTCTTCCTTATTGGGAATGACTTCAAGATATCTCAGGCGCTCAATGTGGTCAGCGAGAGCATATCTTTCAGTTTCAGACTCAGAGTCTGTGTAGTCGCCTTCAGTTGGTGCGGCTTTCTTTGCGCCAGGGTTAGTAGCGTCGACCATCTTCTGAGTTTCAGCAGCAACTTGACGGGCGATGAAACGAGCGACGAGTAAAGGAGCGGAACGGTTTTCACGCTTGATGTACTCTGCGAATTTTTCCTGAGCTGCGTGACGTTCTTCATTTTGGGTTGGCAGAGGTGGCCCAGCCGGAATTTCAGCAGGAAGAGGCGAGTCGAGCGTGAACAAGAGAGTGTGGGATTGTTTCTTAGAGTTAACCATGCAAGCCTTGGAGCAATAGGTCAATTCAAACGCGTTTTGGCTGCTGTCGTCTTTGGGGAGTTGGAGAGACATTTCAGGTTCAATGGGGCGAAGGCAGTGGCCACAGTGTGTTCCGGTTGTCTGAAGATCTGGGTCCAGTGCGGTGACGACGGGGAATTCCTATGAATACGAAGTTAGACTAGACTATAGAAGACAGAAGCAGGGGAAGCGTTTAACCTTGTAGATAACGTCTCCCACAGCAAAGTCTTTGTTGACGACAAGAACATGTCGCGTTTGACCTGGCGATACCTCACGACTAACAACAGAAACATTTGTACTTGCGGGTGGGAAGTGGTCATAATAAGCTGAAGGTAGAGAGGATGAGAATGAAATTCACAGTCGAGCCAATCTTACGTAGCTCACCTCCAATTCTATCTTGGACCTGTGCAAGTGTGCCAGGTAAAAGAAAGCGTCGAAAAGAGATAAAAAAAAGTATATTAGAATGTGGCATGACTTGGCGAGGCAGACAAAGGAACGGTCTGAAGAATGAAATCGCATATCTGCCCTATAGGCGGTCACACTATGGCTAATCCTCTTCCACCGAATGAACAAGCACAATGGCCTGATCTATCCCCAAAGCGACGACATGCGTCTATGACGATGTAGTCTGTGATCCTGGATCTGTGACTGTGTCCCATTCTTGAGAAGAAGCCTCTGAGGGCGGACTTCGAGAAGGGCTGACGTCTTTGGCATCCTGGGGTTCTTCGGGGGTCTCTTCCTCTACAATCGAGGCGGAAGGCTCCAAGCTGGAACTTGGGCTACTCACATCCAAATTGGTCAAAGCCATAATAAGCTGGAAAAAAAGTGAATATTGGTAGATGGATTTGTTTAGAAAGATTGCTTACTTCAAATACAGGGCGGACGATAGTCTTTTCGTAAATGACAATGAGTTCAACGGGCGAAGGATAAATTCGGAGGGCGCGGAAGAAAGCCGAAGCAGCTGGGAGGTAGAATACTGGGCCTTTTGAAAGAGGGTTAGAATGAAAAATATGAGAATAGTAATAGTTGTTGCTTACCTTGAGCAGCCAGTTGTTCACCGACACTGACTTGTTGCATAAAGTAGGCCTCTTTTTCCTCCTGGGATTGAGGGAGGGGCTCCTTTTTAATATTTGCCAGAACCTCTTTGAGAGATTCTGGAGAAAGTGTAGACGTCGCAGCCTTTGACTCTGTCTCTTTGGACTGAGCCACAGACTTTTCGACGCGTTTTTTCTCCTTGCCTGTTGACAATGTTAGCTCATTTTCGAGTTGAATAAATTGAAGACTTACGGAGTTTTTTACGGAACTCTACATCATTTCTGCGCTTATAGTCAAAGTAGACAGCATAAGCCGCAAGACCTGCAGCGACAGTGACTGCTGCTACGGTGATATAGGTTGTTGACCTGTTGTCCATGGTGAAAGCAAAGGAGGAACGGGAACATTTCGTCACTCGCCAGTTTTTTTCGGAGTAGTGATTACGTAACAGCACGTGTATGTGTCTACCTGTACTTGCTCATGAATATTCTGACAATGTATTTTATTTTATTTTATTTTATGTTTCCTATTGAATTAAATCTGTTTAAAAGATAGGAAAAAAATATTGAAGAGCAGAAAAAAAGAAGAAAAAAAAAGAATGTAATACAGATTTTGAAATGATTTTTTAATTTACTTTGGTTTATTTTACCCACGGGATTGAATTGTGACTTGTACGCTGTCGGTCATTTGGTTTGCTTGTTTCTTGACCGTCTTTAACCGCTACTGGCCACTAAATATTAGCCGTTTCTTATGAACGGCGTAGCCAGTGCCTCTCATAAACCTTCGTCTTTCTTTCAAATGTCCCAAAATTCAGCTGCTGCCGTGTCAGATACCACAGGTGCTGGTTCCACCCTCATTTCCAACCAACAGTCATCATCACCTCAAGATTCATCCCTATCGATAGACTCGCCTTCAGTTACTGAAGATCCTCCTTCAATCCAACAACAAAATATTTCTGTGTCTGAAGATTCTTCAAATCTAAACTCAACCCACCAGCAGACTCAGCTTGCTCAAAATCAAAGCGACCTGCTTCAGCCCCACGACAAAGACAAGGCACAAGCACCGGAGCCAGTTGCAGTTGATCCAACACACGTTAAAGAGGCAGAGGATCCTCTTCTAGAACCTGTAAACGGCCAGATCTCTCTTCTCGAGCACACGCACGAAAATGGCGTAGGCGCCGGTGATCCCGGTTTAATTGTAGCGGAGGAAGCACAAGATTGGATACCAGAGTCGGACGAGTTGAAGAGAGTCAAGGTGCGCAACTTACAATATTACCTTGAATCCGTTAATTTAATTTATGTTCCTATATCCACCCCCTTCACCTCATTAAATTCCTGTTCATTTCCGTTCCTGCAGGTTTACGAGCTTGTTGGTTCACGCTGGATCGACAAAGGAACTGCTTTTTGCTTCGGTCAATTTTCAGAAGACACAAACCAAGCCCACCTTATCGCTCGTTCAGAACGGAACTATAACGAACTAATTCTTACGACTGCAATCCGTTCCAATGATGTCTACCAACGCCAGCAAGGTACGTTCACTCAACCCAGCTTTCTTAGAACTCCTGCATGTAAAACCTTCGCACACGCATGCACGCACGCTGCGCCTATGACCATCACTTTCTCTCATCCTCAGACCAACGAGAACCCCCATTGATTCTCATTACCTATCCAGAAACCTTAATTGTGTGGACCGAACCCGATGGCGTTGATTACGCGCTGAGTTTTCAAGACCCAGAGGGGTGTGCTGAAGTTTGGCAGTTTATCATAGAGGTTCAACGCCATATGAACGCTACAGGTGGGTTGCTCTGACACGGCACTCGACAGTTAATTCATTATTTGTTGCAGAGGATCAAGGTAACCTTGCGTCTTCGCCACTGTTAGACCCAGACACCTCAGTAACGACGGCAAGCATTATCCGTTCCGGTCACCTGCCAACTCCTCAGCTTGGGATCATCAGTGAGATTGAACGAGCTATCAAGTCTCTGGCGAGAACACAGCTCGTAAAGGAAAGGATTTGTGAATACATACAGCAGGAGGTGAGTCTGGTATTCTTATTCATACCGATACGTTACACTTCTGTATTTCCATCATCGTTATGCAAACTTGACGGTTTTTGGCGATATTATTTTGGGTGAAGCGTCTTGATTGAGGACTATTATTGATCGCCACTATCCATCATCAGGAATATATCAAATCCATGATCGAGGTGATGCACCAGGCTGAAGAATTAGAGAGCTTGGAGAATCTTCATGCGTTGTGTAGCCTTATGCAAACAATCCGTATGTCATCTGTTGCTATTTGCTGACTCGCGCTAATTATGTTTAGTCATGTTGAATGACCACGGAATGTACGAGCATATCCTGGAGGACGAAATCTTTTTTGGTGTTGTTGGTATGCTTGAATGTATGTATTCTGTTCTCTTGCCTCAACGGAACAGTGTCTGACCTGCGCACAATAGATGATCCCGATTTTCCAGGACACAAAGCAAACTATCGCGAATTCCTTCACAACACCGCGCAATTTCACCAACCAATAAACGTCCGCGACACTTCCATAAAACGCAAGATTCATCACACATATCGTCTTCAATTCCTGAAAGATGTGGTCCTTGCCCGTGCCCTCGATGACTCCACGTTCAACGTCCTTAATTCCTGCATCATATTCAACCAGCTTGACATTATCAATCATGTTCAACAAGAAGGCAGTCTTCTCCGCGAGGCTGTCTGCCTCTTTGCAGACGAAGAGCTTCTTTACGGCAAGAAAAACGCTCCAATTGCCAATAATCCCAACCAGCATCCGCATCACATCGTTATCAGCTTAAATGGCCACAGTGAAGGGGAGACAAAGCCGGAAGCGTCAACAATAGAGTTGGATTCGAAGTCGGCACCCTCGGGTGTTAAATCCAATGGCTCCGAAAATACATCTGATGCACATCCGCCGAGAAGCTCCTATTACGGGTTCTCACCACCAGACTGGTACACCGAACAAGACTATGCTCGGTGTCGAGAGGTTATACTTCTATTTCAGCAACTAGCCATAATGGGAAAGAACATTCAGTTACCGGCACGAATAAACCTCTTCCGTACCCTGGTCGATCGTGGAATCTTGTTTGCTGTGCAGTGGGCTATCAGTCGGCCTGAAAAAGAAGAGCATGGCAAGCAGATGATCAGTGCTGGTGGGGAAATATTTGCAGCTCTACTAGAACATGATGTGCTTGGTGTTCGCTCGCATACTGTTAAGCAGATTCTTGGAATCGAGAAAGAACGGGGCTTGGGAAAGAAGGGTGCGGACAAAGCGGAGAGCTTGTTGGACATGATCTGCAGAGTTATGGCTCAAAGTCGAGACCTGGCCGTTCAAAGCCAGATAGGAGACTGTCTCAGACTATGGTTGGACATACCTTCAGACACATCTGCCAATAACAATGGCAACAGTTTAGAGGTATGCTTTAGATTCTAATCTCGATATGATTGAAACCTTAAACCTTACCCAGGTTGGACCTAAACTACCTATATCGACCGCGAAGGATCAACCCAACACGGAGCGCTTCCTCGAGCATTTTTACAAAGGCACCGTGCACATACTTCTTAAACCATTAACGGATCTTCAAGAGTGGAAAAACTTTACGGACCCAGTGCTTGTTCTCACACGTGAAGAAACGAACCGATATGTGTATCTGTGCGACCTTCTTCACAACTTCATTGTGAACCACAGCTTCCGGAGCCATTTCCACATAATGTCCTCCGACATTCTTTCTCGCGTGGCCACGCTTTTCAAGGCCAAAGATAAGCATCTACGGCATGGTGAGCAAAGTGTGTTTTTAGACCAAGATCATGTTGCTGATATTCTGGACAAATTGCTGTTTTTGTTAGCCGCGTTTAAGATCATGCGTGCTCTTTTCAAGCAACCTAATGTGAATGCATATTCACAGCTTGTCAAGTATGATCTTTTCAAGCCGATCTTGGATCTTTCTTTGTCGGAGTCCCTTCGGGACAATCTCATTAACAGTTGTTCACAAGAGTTTTTCGAGTATATTCGCAAGGTCAGCAAACTTACCGATTAAGATAACATGGTCATATTGACGATTCCTCCGCTAGAATAACTTGAAGGATCTGATCAAATTTTGCATGCTGCGTCACCGGGATCTTGTCGAGAAGCTCGCAAAGCGACCTCTCGCTGGCGAAATGTTTGACCTTCTCATCCGTCGCTATGAAATCAATGAAAACCCTCCAACCGAGAAGGACTTATCAGAACCTCAGCCGTATGCTTCATACCATTTAACATTTAACTGACATATACTTATCTATAACTGCTCATAGAATTCCCGATTCACGGCCATATTCTGGACCTGCGCGACTCCTCGATCTAGAGGAGGATGACTACTTCAATAATGAAGATGATGAAGACAGCAACATTCCTTCAATCAGCACTCGACAATGGCTGAGCGGTAATAACAACGCCTCCCCCCTAACCTCGAATAATATGGGTGCGAAACGACGCAGAAGACAAGCCGTATCTGCTAAAACACCCCGACCCCCACTTAAATCCCCACAATTGAATGCTTTAGTCGACTATGCGGACGAGGACGACGAGCTACCACCTGCAGAGGATACCCCTCCGCAGGCTGTCAAGTCGGAACAGCCAGCACCATCGCTACTGGAAGAGCTGGAAGCTGACCTGGAGTTGTTCCCATCTTCACCGCCTCCCAAACGGGTGCCTCAAGAAGACGAGGAAGAAAATCGATTGGAGGCATTGGCGCGTAATACCAAACTAGGTTCAGGGGCATCAGTCACCCTTCCAAAATCAGGCGAAAAGAGACGACGTGCGACTGAGGATGACGATGATGATGACTTGCTGCACAGGAAGACTCCCAAAAAGCTTGACTCTGGTTCGCAGAAAGAGGGCTCTCCATCAATATCTGGGCGACCCAAGAACGGTGACGATCCGCCTGCAAAAAAAATGAAGGTTAAGTTTGGAGCTGTGGGACTTGCAGTTGCATCAGGGTCTGCTCCCATATCTACAAACACTTCCACTTCCACCAACACCAGCCCTAGTCCAACCCCTACAACCCCTACCTCTACTGCATCATCACCCTCCCCTACGTCGACAACATCCCAATCTTCAGAACCCGGTGCCAAAGATGGGGACACAGGATAAATCTTACTAATTTGTTCTTGTTTCCTTTCTGCCCCTTCTTCACTCTTTTCAGGACTCTTTATCAATGCATCATCTTCATACTCAGCTCACTTCACGATTTACTTATTGGTGTACATCACGACTTTCTATAGACCAACACTTGGCCGCTGTCGCTTCTGTTTACCACATACATGTCCATCTCACGCCACGCAGAGACATTTACGCACACCCCGCTCTTATACTGCTTTTATTTGTTGTTTTCTTTTAGTTAATTATGTCGTTGGGTTCATTTCTTCCATCTTCGTCTTTCGAAAATGCTTGCCTTCCCCTTTTTCTATAACTTTAGTATGTAGATTTTTCCTCTTCCTTCTTTCCTTATTTTGGTTGCTTGTGGGTGATATGTAATTGTGCTTTACCCAAACGTCTTTTGCCGCTACTTATGCATCAATACCAATAAACATGCTAACCAAAAAAAGTAACCCAACGATTGATTGTTGGACACTCAGGACAAGGGAATGATGAGTAAATTCTTGAACAGGGCATGAATTCAGGTTTCAGACATAGACTTGTCAGAGAGATATAGATAGGTATATTTATTGAGATACACAGGGTTGAATGACAATGAGAAGAAGTTGAAGAAAGTTGCAACTTGTATGATATGGAATGAAAGGGATGCGAAGTGAACCGACAATATTATGGCGAAATATGCAACATGGAATGATGGATGGGATGGGATGGAAATGAGAATAAAATGAAAATGAGTGATGAAGGGGGTATCAAATGGAATGAAGAATTGAAAATGTTGGATGTAAACTATAATCAAGAAAAAAATTGAAGGAGAAAGAAGATCAAAAGAAATAAATGAAACGAAAGAGATCCACCGAAGACGACAGTGAACCTTGTTCCTCGTCCATTAAGAAGTGGGCGGCCACGGGGCACTTGCTGCGCGCGATAGAGTTACAAGGAGGCCAGTTCGTTATATTCGTCTTCGGTCGTGTACTGGATAGAGGATAACGTGCGCACAGGATTGAAAACACTAGTTGCATCAGACGACGGACGAGGAAAGCATGCTTGAGGTTTGATAGATAGATATATATGACAGATAGAGTGAAGCACGATAGGACGGACAGTTGATGCTCGGGACAAGGCGAGAGACGAATATCGAAAGAAAAGAAGAAAACGGCAAGAGGAAAGGGGGAAGAGCTAAGAAGAGATCTGACAAGGCCGAATAAGATACATAGGACTGCAATAAAGGTAAAATGACGAAAAAATAACGCAAAGGTTGTGCGTAAATGCGAAACGACTATGAAATAGAACGTGGAGAGCGACTAAGTAAACAACAGACAACAGGTCCAGTTTGGAGGAGAGGGACGAGACAAGGATATAGATAGATAGACAGGAACTTGGGAGGGAAGAAAAGCGAAGTGAGGACGATTGAATGAAAATGGATGAAGCACGAAGGAAATTGAAAGACAAAACAGAGTGAGAAAGACACAACACGACAGAAAAAGCACGAAAAGGAAATAGTGGTTTATATGCATGCAAAGTTGATGGTAAAGTGAGGTGATTCCACGGATGCGTGATGAGAACATCACTATGGATCGCCATATGGAGGAGTGTAATACATAGATATAGTGCAAACAATGTGTGGTGTCAGATGGAGTTTGTTCCTCGACAAGTGTAAAGAGACTCCATGGTACGCAGCAATGTCATTATTGGCTGGTGATTTCGTGTATGAATGAGGTTGGAGGGTGTCGTAGGTGTCCATGGAGTTACGAGGGGGATGATGAGCAGGTTAGGGATGATATATAAATGCCATGACGATGCTGATTGACGATGATGATAGAATGTTGACGAAACAAGACATGATATGTGCTGGAGAGATGGTTGCATGCAGGGGATATATGACGAATGCGAAAGGACGAAATGAAAAAAAAAAAAAAAAA